>RJWJ010020484.1:0-14354 GCA_004363605.1 Indri indri | reverse complement strand
CCCCTGCACCCGTAAACACACCCCTGGTATGTGAAACACCCCTGCCCCTGTGAAGCACACCCCTGCACCTATGAACACACCCTTTCACCTGTGAAACACACCTCTGCACCTTTGAACACACCCCTGCGCCTGTGAACACACCCCTGGTATGTGAAACACCCCTGCAGTGCCGCTGTCGGTGAAGCCAAGCCTCACCCCGCCTCAGGCTGAGCCCTCCACTCGTGGCCACTGTGGCTGCCACAGGAAAAGTGACCTCTCAACCACCACCAGCCATGAACAGTGAAAGGATTCTGCCCTTCCATCTCCCATAAGCGATGCAAACCCAAAAGGAACGCCTGGAACCGGCCCCTTCAGTTCCCACACCCACGGAACAGACGGGAGGAAACGGGGAGGCTGCGAACCTCATGCGAAGGTCCGTTCTCCCGACGAGAGCGGGGTTTCCGTGATGGGTTGGTGGCTGTTCAAAGTAACAAAACCATTCCCTGTAGTCTGCGCTTTTCCCACATGGAGGATTATTCAGCAAATAAGGATTGTCCAGCAAAAAAAAAAAAAAAGGAAACTCCTGTAGGGTTGGCTAACGAGAAGCGGCAAATACTGGGGCCTTCCCACGAGCTTACTCTCCACAGCAGAAGGGCTGCAAACTCCCCTTGGTCCCCACGGTCTCCCGGTGCTGGGATTTTCGGTTAACGCTGCGCTGAATAACAGACTGCTTCGAATGGAACGATTCGGTCCCACAAAGCCGCTCTCTGTTCACCATGTAAAACAGGAAAGTAAGGACAAGAGCATTTAACTGCCCTGGCTCAGACACGTTTCTCTGCAGGGTGCCATTTCACCTGCTGCTTTCTGCTCCTGGGTTCTAGCTGAGACAAAGGACGCCAGGGTCATTTTCTCTGAGCTCTTTATCCCTACTACCCACTAACCCAGAATCTACACCCTCTTTGCATATTTATGCCTTGAAATATACATGTTTACCTATTATCTAGCTACCTGTGTATGCATTTAATAAGGTTGCCCCACATGCACAGATCATCGTTTCAGGCATATTTACAGCAATCATTCCTGTATTCTCTCTTGAAAAAAAAATTCCAAAGAACTGTTGTCATTTTAGATTTCTTATTAATTAGCAATTTAAAGTTTATAGCAGAAGAGCTGTAATTTCGTGCGATACATTTACTCTTACGGACCACATAGTGCAAACAATATCAATGCCATGTAAAAGTACATGAGGCTGTTGGAAATATTCTCAACTGTCTGTAAGTGTGTGTGTGTGTGTGTGTGTGTGTGTACACTACCAAATGTAAGTAAAGCTATTCACCTTAGAATAAGATATCCAATCAATTAAAATATGTCCTAACATCCATTACAAGAATATTTCTTAATTAGCTAACAAAAAGTGAGTTTCAAGATATTTATTTATATTTGGTTATGACAATCAAGCTTGATCCCACTATGTTTAAACTCACACTCTGAGACAAGTATAGATTGATAGACCTATACCTATGCCTATGTTAAAAGATATATATGTCAATTTTGTTAATTATGCTGTTCCAAACTTCTACATCCTGACTGGTCATAGGTCTATCAGTCACTCAGAGAGTTATTTCATATTTTTCTCTAAGATTATCATTTGTCTATTTCTCTGTGTTGTTTTGTCTATTTTTGCTTTATATAATTTAAGACATTTTATTGACATATCATACATAAAGAAAATTATATCACTCAAATATGTACAGCTTGATCAATGAACAGGTTCATTTGCTCATAACCCATAGATGAAAATAGAACATTACTAAAAATAATATTTCTCTGCCCACTTCTAATTACTCACCTTCCTCCCCAAAAGTGACTGACTTCTTTTATCCAACAGTAATTTGGTCTGTTTGCTCTGCTGCTAATGGACATAACAGATTAAAAATGGCTGCATATACATTTCTTAATTAATTAGACTTTTTTGAGTAGTTTTAGACTTAAAGAAAACAGAATAGAAAGTACAGTGAATTTCCAATCACTCACGCAACAGCCTGTTTCTCCTATCATGAGCTTTTCTTATTAATGTGGTATGTATATTACAACCGATGACCCAGTATTGATGAATTATAATTAACTGAAGTCCATAGTTTATATTAGAGTTCACTCTTTATGTTGTACATTCTTTGGATTTTGACAAAGGTATGTATAATATCATGACAGTATCATAGAGAATAGCTTCACTACCCTTAACATCTCCTGTGCTACCCAGATTCACCTTCCCTCTCCTTTAACTCCTGGCAACTGCTGATCATTATACCGTCTCCACAGTTTTGTCTCTTTGAGAGTATCATACAGTCAGAATCAAATAGTCTGCAGCCTTTTCCTTTTCAGATTGGTTTCATTCACTTAGCAATATGCATTTAGCTTTCCTTAGGTCTTACGATTTGATAGTTTGTTTTTATTGCTAAATAACATTCTATTGTATGGATGTATTTCGGTTTGCTTACTCATTCGCCTGTTCAAGGACGTCTTGGTTATTTCCACATTTCGTATTACAAATACAGATGTAAATATCCACGTGCAGGTTTTTTGTGGACGCAACTTTTCAACTCATTTGGCTAAATACCCAGGAGCATGACTGCTGGGTAGTATGGTAGAGTACGTTTATCCCTGTGCGAAACTGCCAACGTGGCTGTACCATTGCATTCCTTCCAGCAAGGAATAAGAGTTCTTGTTGCTCCACATCCTCACCAGCCATTTTAATAGGAGTGCCATGGTATCTTATTGTTGCTTTGATGTGTGATATCCTAATGGCATAGATTAGCCCTCTGCATATCTTCTTTGGTGAGGTGTCTGGTAAGATTTTTGCCAATTTTTCAGATGAGTTGTTTTCTTATTGTTGAGTTTTAAAGGTTCTTTGTATATTTTGGACTCCAATCCTCTACCAGGTATGTGTTTTACAAATATTTTCTCCCAGCCTGTGGCTTGTCTTTTCATTTACTTAACTATATCTTTTGCAGAGAGGAAAGTACATGTACTATGTGCTTTGGCATTCACCTTATGGAGAAGGAGAGTCAATGTTCTCTCTCTTTGAATTTGCATGGGTTCTGTGGCTTTTTGACCCATAGAATATAGAGAAGTGAATCTGGACCTCTTTTTAGTCTCAGATGTTAAGAGACAGGTAGCAGTCACTTCCAGACCTCTGAGACATTCTGGCTGAGGGCCCTGGTTTGCAGAGGCCATGTGTAGGCACGTGCACCAACAGTCCCTGCTGATCCAGCCTTCCAGCCATCCCCACAAATGTACCCCTCCAGAATGGCCCTTCCACCAGCTGGATATTGTATAGACAGCACATTGAGCAGAGGAATTTTCCAGCTGATCTCATACCAAATTCCTGAACAAAACATTTTGAGATAAAGTATAGTAGTTGTTGCTTTAAGAGACTCAGTTTTGTATTGGTTACTATGCAGTGATGGATAACCAGAAAAATGGATGTTTGGGCCATTTCCAATTAGAAGTTAACACATATGCAACGTGTGTGCACTCGTGCCTGAGTGCACATCACACACAGTCACTCAGTTTAGGTATATAATGCCAAATATTTGTCCCAAATGGTTTTGACCATTTTTCTTTCTGCCAGCAACATATGAAAGACTCAGTTGATCCACATCCTTGCCAAGACTTAATATTAATATCACTTTCTTTTCCATATTAGCCACTATAGGGGATGAGTAGCAATAACTCATGGTGCTTTAAACCAAATTGTAAATAAGGAAGGAAATGAGAAGGGGAGGACAGGATTAAAAGGCCTGCCAAGGAGGATGAGGCACCAATAATTACCCCAAGCCTCACATTGTAGCAAATTAGCTAGTCTGTAAATAAGGGTAAGCAGTAAATAGGCCACCTTTGCAGGTGCTAAAAAATTAGATGTGAAATGTCTCAATCTTTGATTAGTTAGAGAGGAATAATGATGGCCAGTCTTCGTCTCCTATAGAAAGCAAACATAAATCCAGTCAGGAGGGAGATCATATCAACCGAAGCCTGAAACTCATCTGAAATTATTCATAATAAATATCTGGCATGCCATTGGAAAATATTCAGGAAGAGATAACATAACATGATTAGAAATAAATAAAAATGATGGACACTAGTAATAAACACACATAGGATCCAAATAGCAGATTTATTAAAACTGACTTTAATATAATAATTTTTATTACAGTCAAGTAAATAAAAGATAAGACTGAGAATTCCAGCAAATACTTTCTTCCATATTACCTATTAAAAACAAAGAAATTAAATTTCTAGAACTGAATAATACAGTAATGAAAATTTAGGCAGCAGCTGATATATTTGAGAGCATCCTAGAAAATGAAGTGTGAAATGTAACTTAGGTCAGAATAAAGCATCCAGATTAACGCACAGAAAAATGAAAAAAGAAAGAATATTGAGAAAATATCACAATAGGAAGAAAGCGAAGAAAGAGAAAAGACTAAAAACATAGAAGATATAGTTAATAATTTAACATGTTGGAAACCAAGAAGGAGAGGAAATAGAGCTGGGCTGATCAACATTTACCAGCGAATGGTAGAAATTTGACTGAAATTGACCAACAGTGTGAAGCCAGAGGTTCAGGAGGCTCTGAAAATCAAAGGAAAATAAACGCAGAAAACACACCTAGAAACATTGTAGCAAAACTTCTGAACACTTCTGAAAAGGAAAAGAAAAGTGTGACGAGCACCTGGGGAGACACCGGGCTGCCTCTCGGGGAGAACAAGTTGGACTGACGACTGGCTTCGCTGATGGAACAACTAAAGCCAAAAAGGGATGCATCAAACTGTTAAAGTTCTCAGATAAAATAAGTGCCAACCTAGAGCCCGATACTTGGTGGAAATATCCACCAAAAGCAAAGACAAAATAAAGAATTTGTCACGAGTAGACTCACAGTAAAGGAAATACTAAAGATCGTTTTTCAGGCAGAGGAGCAATGATCCCTGATCAAAGTTTTCAGTTATAAGAAGGACTTTTTTTAAAAATAAAAGAAATAAGCATGAGGAGAAATTTAATTGGATATTGATTATATAATACAATGCTATCTCATGAAGTTTAAAATGCATCTTAAAATACAACAGCAATAGCAAATAGATTGAGAGTGGCATAAATCGATTAAAAGCATTATCAAGTATTGCATTTTTTGGCAAATAGAATAATGTACCAATTTTATTAGATCCTGAAGAGTCAAGAATGCACATTGTAATAAACCAGATTATTAAAAGTGGACTCTCTTAAAGATTTTATAATTTACATTTGTATTTTATATATGTTAAAAGTAAATGATGGAAAAGCATTCAATGCAAACATTAACCAAAATGTAGCTTCAGTTGTATCTATATTAACATTTAAAAAGTTAGGCACAGTTAAGTCTCAGTGGTTTCCCACACAGTGCAGGCAAGCTGCGTAGCGTTAGCTAGCACCACGCACGTTCTTCGGCTGATTACATAATGGAAAAGGAAGAACACAGGAGATAGCTCCAGAATGAGAAAAAAAGGAATATAGTTACAGAACATGACGCAGTAACTGGGACTGGAGTTACTCTTTTAGAGCAAGAAAATAGAAAACTGCACAAAATATATGAAGCAATTGTTTGAGGTATTGGAAAAGGACATCAGGATGCACAGGACTGCGATCCCTGAGAGAGGAGACAGAGCCAAGTTGAGCCGTACTTTCTCCTCAGGCTCCATATGGGAGCAACACCAGAGCCGAGGTTTATGCAGAGGAATCGCAGAGAGCAGGGCAACGTCACTCCGTTGAGGAAACAGAGATTGAAATTCAAAGAAGGTTAAGCAGTTAGAATTTGTAGTAAAAGAGAAAGTTATACAGAAAAAGGAGCCAGGACCACCAAAATCTTTCTCCCAAGTCCTGAGCCAAATGCACACAGGAGGAAATTCTGTGAAGCTCAACGAAGAACATCTTCCAAGGGGTTGTATGATGAACAATCCCAGACATCACACGGCAGGAAGGCGTGTTAGCTCTGTCCAGCCAGAGTGCAGGGCCCTCATTCAACACCCAGGGTATTCAGTAGAGACCATGGAAGTTTCATGCCCTGGTAATAGTTTTCAACTAGCTCTGAATTAGAGATGGCTCTAGACTAACTTAACAAAGTTTAGAGAGAAGCCTTAAGATGATAGCACCAGAAACAGAAAAAAACCTGATCCTCAAGTCACTAAGCTGCCTGCCAGAAAGAGATAAACACTGTTCAAAGGTAGCCAATAAAATCCAGATGTTCAATACTGTAACATCACAATATCCAGTATCCAATAAGAATGATCGCACATGCCAAGAAGCAAGCAGACACAACCCATTAACAGGAGAAAAATGAGCCATTGTAATGACAGAGAAGAAAGAATTTCCAAGGTATTTAATGTAATATACACATGCATGTATGTGTGTGTATTAAAGTATTTAAATGAAAAAAATAAACATGGGGAAATAGAAATTATAAAATAAAAATGTAATATGTAAGATGAATAAATATTTGAAATAAAAATTCCACTAGATGCGATTAGTAATGGATTATATACTATGAAAAGATCTGGGAATTTGAAGATACAGAAATAGAAAGTATGCGAACTGAAGGACAAGGTAGAAAATAAAATAAAACAGAAACTCTTTGAAATATCTGACAGTATCAAGCAGTGTAACATATGTGTAATTGATATCCCAAAAAGGATGAGGGGAAGACAAATGTAGTTGAATAAGTAATAGTTAGAATATTCCAATTTTTGATAAAAAGTATAAATACAGAGACCCAAGAAGCTCAACAAAAACCATGCAGGCTAAACTCTAAGAAAAACATAGCAAGAGAGCCAGGAAAAAAAGACATTATTCAGAGAATAACCTAGGCTTTCAATCAGAAACCATGCAAGCCAGAAGTTAATGGGATGATATTTTTAAATACTTGGAAGGTGTAGTATGTAAAAACCTGTTAATTTAATATCCAATAAAAATGTCCTTCAAAAATGGAGTCAGGAGAATCAACAGACAAGACAAGGGTTGAGAGAAAATATTTGTGAACACATATCTGATAAAGGACTGCTATCCAAAATAAACAAAGAACTCTTAAAACTCAACAATAAGAAAACAAACAACCCAATTAAAAAGTGAACAACTACCAAGATGGTAGATATAAACATGACCTTATCAATAATTACAATAAGTGTGAATTGTCCAGGCACTCCAACTGAAAGCCAGATTATTCAAATGGATAGAGCAGAATGCACTAGATGCTATTAGCAACCCACTCACTATGAAGACGAGTAGGCTAAACATCATAGGGTGGAAACAGATGGATACAATTATAACACACAGAAAGCCTGAGTCATTGATATCAAAAAAGTAGACTTCAAAGAAAGTAATAATACATGGATAAATTAAAATAGAGTACCGAGAATACCAAAGATACAGCAGTCTGTGTTTTCACAGTGAAAGTGTAAGTTTTCAAGAAGACCTAACCTTCCTAAGTTTGCAGGTGAAGCATAAATTAATGACCTTTAAGGAAAAAGGCACACTGACAATCTTAGTTGCAGATATGTCGACACTACTCTCTGCTGCCAATGGAAAAATTTCCAATTATCTGTCAAAGTTTCAGTTTAAACAATTCATTTAATAGTCTAAAGGCAAAAATAATATTGTATAATTATTGTAATTATTGTATAATTATTGTAATATTGTATCTAAGATGTTTAAAATATAAAGAGACAGACTAAACAAAACAAAAAAGTACTAGGGCAGAGATATATATTTGGCTACTAAAATCCTTGCCATGAATCTTGATTTAATTTTTATATTCTATGTCTGATCTTAAAATAGCCTATTGATAACATTTTACTCAGTTGTGATCTGTATGGGAAATCATATACAATATAGGTATATACGTATACATATCTTTCCTTCCCTAATGTTTAGAAAGAATAAATAAATTAACATATATCTTAAAACCAGTACTTCTGTTTCTAAAGATTTTTTTAGAAACATGAGGCACTCCTTCTGAAAATTTTTTAGAATAAATTCTAGATTTTTTGATATTATTCCACACTCTGCCCTCCATAAATGGCAATGCTATGCAAAATTTTAGAAAGTCCCTTATACAAAGATGGGAATGGCCTATCTTTAAAATGGACTGCCTTTCCCCAATGTGGTTGTACAATTTTTCTTTTGTTTACTTTATGAGGCTTTCACTTATTGAAATCTCCTTTAAATGAGTTTTGGCAGTAAAATGTGTATGTATGTATAATTATTATTTTACATGTATCAATTTATGTATATAATTTATGTATTCATTAATTTTCTATAATTTGATATATAAATTATGTATTTTTACATATATATAAATATATTTATATATATAACATGCATGATATGTGAATTATAGTATTTCCCCATTTCAATTCTTAGGCCAGACGTACACTTATTGGGATGCCAGGGATATGTTTAACAGAATTATGACATGGTTTAAACTTTTCAGCTTTATCCTTATGAACTCAGGAGTCCAAATCTAGTCATCCACTAATGTATTAAGAAATGGCCATATAATTCCTTGATCCATATACACTTACTTGAAAGATATCAGAAAATTCTTGATTATGATATTAATTTGAAAAAAATTCAAAGGTATCCATCTGGTTTATTTCTTTAGTATTTTAAAATATTTTTGTTGTTTTTCTTGCCTTTGCATTATGAACACTGTTAAGCCAAACTGTCAAATTTTATTGCCAAGCATGCACTATATATTTACTCTCTGCTTTCCTTAGTCCAGTAATATTGTCACTATGTAAATATTTTTAATAAGAGGGGAAGAGGAAAGCACCTCTCCAACATTTTTTAGTTGTGGACCTTGTTATGTGCCCTGAGCAGCTCTGGGATAATGTACTGCACCAATAGTACTTTTCATTTTTCTTCTTGCATCTTGTCCTAGCTGGTATATATGGCCATAAAGGAAGTCACAGAGCCTTACTGGGAAACTAGAGAAAATCTACACAGATATTGTGAAAACTACAGGCAGTTTTGAAGCCCAAGAATATGACCAAGACTCAAATCCTTTATTAAAAGGATTTGTTCTGTAAAATTTGGATTCAGTCAAAAAGCTGCACTCAAGGATCCAGGCCACATGTGGCCCCAAAACCGCAGGTTCCCCACCCCTGACCGGTCTTTCTAGGTGTAAGCATGAGTAGCAAGATTAACAAAGACAATGTAATCATAGAAATTTGGTAATTCATGTAGAAATTAAATGAGTAAAAAGGTAAATCTATGAACTCAATGTTCTAATATAAACAATTTTAGCAAAGAACATTTAAGTTGATTCTCATCTTCTGCCTTCAGGCTAAATATTAATATAATCTGGATCATTAAGATACAATGATCTGCAGTATCCAAAAACACAGTATTTTGCTTCAGTAACTATTTGAAATTACTATGCTTAGGAATTTTGGTTGTGCGGGTGTATCTCACTTAATCTGAAAAGAATCAGTGTTGAATGAACACACTTAGTACTGGTGCTCACTTTAGAAGCATTGCTAATACTACTGAGTCTTTATTTCCCTGTCTGTTAAATGAAGATTTACCACCACCCCCTGAGAAAGTTAATATATGTGTTCATAGACGAAGAATGCACTTATTTCAGGGAGCAGCTCACAGTAGGTAGTTGGTAGATACCAGTTTTCTCTCCCCCTCTTGAAATACGGAGGAGCAGATGCTCAAGTCCTTCACTAGGAACATTTCAAACGTAACATGTGCTGAGCACGCTCTTAGGATAACTCAGTAAAAACATGTTGAAACTTCCAGTTAATCATCTTACAAGACTAGGGACTCTCGGCAGGGTATGTTGAATATAATGAATTTATAGGTTTCACAAGCCTTGGTTTCTGATTGTTGGTTAGATATTTTGCCATAGATCTAGTGATTGGCAATAATTTGGGGAGCAGCATAAAAGTGGGTTCCCTGTGTTCATTCCTTTGTGGAAAATAATACTTTTAAACATCCAGCAAGTCATGGCAGCTGTCAAGACAAGAAAGTAGGATTTATTTGTTTATAAACTAATTTGTGGATCCAAAATAATTATTGAGTTTCTATATAAATTTGTCACTGGTTGCACTGTGATGAACTCCTCGCCCTCGCAGAGTTCAGAGTGTAGGGAGGAAACAAAATAAGTCAGCAAACTAATGAATAGGCATAAATATTTATAAAATACATTTATAATATATATTGGAAAATATATATTCAAAAAAACCCTGAAGTACAATGAGAGAAAGAAAACAGAATTAACATATGGAATAAACACATGGTGATCAATTTAAAGAGTAAACAAAGAATGTTCCACTGAAGGGAAATTAGGCTTGGACTTTTAGAATGTGAAAATAGCTTAATTTATATTTATTGAGTGCTTAATATTTCAGCAAGCAACTATCTGTGTGCACAGACTATGTATAATTTTTGTTCTCGGTGCTGGGAATAGCGGAAAGTAAGACACAAATGCCCACAAGCAGTTTACATTTTAGTAAGGAGACAGACAGCATAAGAAATTGGTAAATAAAGAAATTTCAGATACAATGAAATCTGTAAAAAAGTAATACATTGTCTAAACAGCCCATACTCTTAACTACAGAGAACTGACCCTCATCCAGGGGGATGTACCATACGACTTCCTAATGAAATAAGTCTGATGACATCAAGAATAGTAGTTGTCTTTGTCTATTAGTGCTGCTATAAAGGAATGCCTGAGGGTGGGAAATTTACAAAGAAAAGAGGTTTATTTGGCTCACAGTCTGTAGGCTATACGAGAAGCCTGGTGCCGGCATCTGCACCTGGTGAGGGCCTCAGGAGGCTTCCACTCTGCAGAAACGGAAGGGGAGCTGGTGTGTACAGAGATCACACACGCAAGAGGAAGCAAGAGAGAAAGGCGGAGGCACCAGGCTCTTTTTAACAACCAGCTCTCGCAGGCACTCATAGAATGGGAATTCACTCCCCCATGAGGGAGGGCATTAACTTATTCATGAGGGATTCACCCTCATGACCCAGGCACCTCCCATCAGGCCCTAACTCCAACATTGGGGATCAATTTCAACATGAAGTTTGGAGGGGACAAATGCCCAAACCATAGCAGTAGTTAAATTTCCACTGAAAAGTATCACTAAAATGATTATCTCCCCATAGACACGGCCTCATATTTAGTCTCCCTTTACTGAACGAACATTCTCATAGCTTAACCACAGGGTGCTTTGCCTCTGGGATGCAGATTTGCTTCAGGGTATCTCATTATCGTCAAAACAAAGAGGAAGAAGGGATAGAAACGTTGAGTGGTGGAGACAGCAACACTGTATTTTAGAAACTAAACACTTTAAGAACCTCATGGATTGCTTCAATCAACTCATTATATTTTATATTCTATCCAGGTTGGAGACTTGTTGAATGTTTCTTAAGAAAGAAAAGTAATCCCAATTCTCTGAGATCTCCACAGACAGATGAGAAACCCACAGGAAACTAGTCTAAACCCGAAGTCAGTCCCTTCAACTGTGCCCCGTAGAAACAACCATCTACCTCAGGAGACATATCAGATACAGACAATAGCCAAACTCCTATTTTTCTCATTTGTAATTTGAGAAGAAAGTACTAGTCAATTTAGTAATTCACCGAGAACACCAGATGCTCAGCACTAACACAAGGTTGGAGAGACGACCATTGAATCACCATGTTCATGAAGCTGAAATAAATATTTCGTACTGCTGGTATCACACTGAATAAAAGAACTCACAAGGCTTCTCATCTTGTAGGATGGATATGCAAGAACATTTCCTCAGAAGTGAAATTACTAACACATGTGCAAGGTATATGGAGAGAAAAAGAATAATCAGCTTGAGTTCTTCCTCTTGACAAGACAATTCACTAAAAAAAAAAAAAAAAATACAGAGAAAAATGCAAGTTTTAAAGAATTAACCAGAAGAAGACAACTGTAGATTTTTTAAAATGCTGATAAGATTTTAATTTGCTCCAAGTTGAAAATAACTATATTGCTGGTGTTTTAAGACATATAATGAGCAATTATATCACACATGATAGATTCAGCAGTAAAATATTATCAGTTAACAGCTGGAACTCATAAAAGCATAGCACAATGTGAACATGGAATTTGCTAGAATAAACCATCTGCTGAAAAATACTATTCTGCAAATTTAAAAATAAAGTTAAAATGTAATTTGCCTTATTTAATAGATCTGTGAAAAAATGTTGAGATATTTCAAGAAGTAGGTGCTACCTTAATCATTTCCTATATTTGACAGCTGTTCATAGTAATGCACAGTAAGGTGCTCCATGAAAGTATTGCTAAATTTTCCATATATAGTGTGTATTTAGCTTCAATTATTTGAAATTTCATAGTTAAAGTAAATGTACATTTAATTTGCTTGATACAAACTGCAAATATACCTTTATAAAGCTTTCTTTCAGCAATTTACATTCTAAATAATATTATTCGTCATATATATCTTTGTCTTTTCTCTGTAGGGAAGTTTAAATTTTTCCCCTGAAGTTCTGATAATTTTAGTTTATGAAACAAACAGATAATACCTGGATGAACAGGAAGAAAAGGCTTGCGAATGTTAGTATGTGTCCATATGTTGGAGAAGAGGCCTGGCTGGTCAGTCTTGTTATGCAGAAGAAAGCTCCCAGGCAGGAGCCCTCAGAGAGAAAGATGGGGAATGTTGCTTTCAGACCTTTGAAGGTGTCAGACTCTCAGTCAGTCCTTCCTATCTGAAGACAAGAAAGTGTCTCAGAGAAAGCCTGGCTGTGGCAATGCAGAATTTCTCACAGATGCAAATCTACCCTACAAAAGACAGCTTTCTGGCTGTTCTTGTATTGCCAGTTCTCTGAATAGCCACCTTGAAATATGTCAAAACAATATACTTTGGGGTGAAATATTTTTTTTTTATCTTCATGCCAACAGTAAATGGCTTTTGTGACTCTTAATCCTTACTCTTTTATAGAGAAAAGACACGAGTGTGATTTCTAGTGTAGTTGAACATCTTTGTGTGTTTATTTGACCATATTACGCCTTGCATGTGTGTGTGCGTGTGTGTGTAATCCTGCTGTAACTATTCTTTACCTACTTAAGACCTGATGTTCTCACTTAATGATTACTAAACTAAGCACATTAACTGTTAATATTGTAAAATGCATATTTTCCATACATTTTATATAACTTATATTTTAATTAATTTAATTATGCCACTCTAATGCATATATTTTAAACTCAGTATAATGTGGCTTACTTTTGTGAACTAAAATAAAACCCAAAGCTGCTCACTGACTGGAAAGATCCCCTCTTGGTCAAAGAGGACCCCAGAGAAAACTTAAAACTGAGCTCCTGGCCATGAAGGGAAGGGAGGTTGGACACGCTTAGATGATAAGACATTAAATTATTAACAGGACCTAAGGCCATGCAGGGAAAGGTTAAAATTACCTGCAGACCATTAATTTGCTTACCAGATCACTTGAGTCTCTGTATCGTGGCTTGTCTCTGATTAACTTCTGTTCATAGTTACATAAAACATAAAACTTAGTTACATAAAACTTAAAACATTCCAAACCTTTAGAAAAAGCTTCATTTCTTTAATCAATTACAAATCAAAGAATCTTTGAACCCACCTAAAATCTGCAAGCCCTCTGTTCCAGATGTGCTGACTTTTGAGACCAAACCAACACACACCTTCCACGTATTAATAGGATTTTATGTGTCATTCCTGCCTCCACGAATGTATAAAACCAAACAGTGACCTGGCAGCCTGGATCACATTTTCTCAGGACCTTTTTAGGCCATGTTCTCTGGGGAAGTCACATATATTTGGGTCAGAATAAACTTCTTCTTTTTTTTTTTTAATTGTTTGTTGTTTATAGGGGTACAGATGTTTAGGTTACGTATGTTGCCCTTGGCCCCCCTTCCCGCCAAGTCCCAGTCCCAAGCGTGTCCATCTCTTGGAGGGTGCGCATTGCACCCTTTGTGTATGCATATATCCGTCCCCTCCTCCCCCTCGCCCCTCCCCCTTCCGCCCCCTCCCTACCCGACATCCAATAGATGTTATTCTTATATGTACACTTATGTGTTGTTCAGTTACTACCAATTTGATGGTGAGTACACGTGGTGCTTGTTTTTCCATTCTTGGGATACTTCACTTAGTAGAATGCATTCCAACCCTATCCAGGAGTATACAAGAGGTGCTATATCACCATTGTTTCTTAAAGCTGAATAGTACTCCATGGTATACATATACCACATTTTACTAATCCACTCATGTATTGATGGACACTTGGGCTGTTTCCACACCTTTGCAATTGTG
>RJWJ010020483.1:0-29042 GCA_004363605.1 Indri indri | reverse complement strand
GGGACTACAGGCATGTGCCACCATGCCCGGCTAATTTTTTCTACATATTTTTAGTTGGCCGATTAATTTCTTTCTAATTTTAGTAGAGACGGGGTCTTGCTCTTGCTCAGGCTGGTCTCGAACTCCTGAGCTCAAACAATCCGCCCGCCTCGGCCTCCCAGAGTGCTAGGATTATAGGCGTGAGCCACCGCGCCCGGCCCAGATATTAAATTTTCATCAGAAATTTTTGATTTAGATTTCATAAAATATACAGATGAGAAAGTAAATTCACATTTACTTTTGGAACTCAAGTTGTTCCAAAAACATTTAAAAGTATTCCACTAAGAAAATTGAGCATGTTTTTAAATATACATTAATTAAAAGGAAATAATATTAAAAATTTAGATCTTTAGTAGCAGTAGCCACTTTTCAAGTGCGCAGTAGCCACTTTTCAAGTGCTCAATAGCCACATTGGCTGGTTGCTTCCATATTGCACAACACAGCTCTATATTACAGAACAAGAGACTTAGGTAATTGCCAAATGAATGAACAGTCTAAGCTTAACCTGTAGCTTTGGTTTCCCAGTTCTGAATCTTTTTCACTCTAAAATATCTATTAATTTGTACAACTCCTTAAAAAAGTACTTGTTTATGAATGTATAAAAACAGTAATAGCACGCTCTTGCACAAGTCATAAGGCTATTAAGAATTTAATCTCTCACCACTCTTTAACAGTTTCTGAGTTGTAAACCTTTAGGCACTGGAATTTTTTTTTCCTTTTTCTTCAGAAAGAAGAAAAAGGAAACACACAAACAAAACCAAAACAACTCAAATGGTGGTAACTAATAAAGCATCACACAATTTTGAAAGGCTTACTAGGTAATGTAAAATTTATTTAGATATAAAAATAGGCTGGGTGTGGTGGTTCATGCCTGTAATCCCAGCACTTTGGGAGGCCAAGGAAGGAGGGCTGTTTGAGGCCAGGAGTTTGAGACCAGCCTGGGCAACAAAGTGAGATCCCATCTTTACCAAAAATTAGCTGGGAGTGGTGGTGCCTGCTTGTAGTCCCAGCTACTCTGGAGGCTGAAGTGGGAGGATCCCTTGAACCCAAGAGTTTGAGGCTGCAGTGAGCTATGATCGTGCCACTTTACTCCCGCCTGGGTGACAAAGTGAGATCTTGTCTCCATGCCAACCCCTGCCCCCACCGCCAAAAAGACTGAGAAATGGAGACCATTTCGTAATTGTGAAGTAAGGACAGATTTAAGCACAATATATTTGGTAATGTCCTAGGCAGAAATTATAGTCTTAATGATAACCTTTTCCATTAATTTACAGATTTACTTATAACCTTGATTTATATACTTAATTCATTCCCATCAAATACGATACTTTTAAGATACATTTTCAATGATACAGTTGATAATCCAACTGGCATGTAAAAGTCTCTCACCTTTAATTCCAAGGTCTTGACTTTCCTAGCTGAAGCACGCAAGGTAGCATCTTTGTCAACACTAGGATTTTGTTGGGATTCTACGGAACAATGAATTGTATAGATCGTGCTTTGTGTTTGGGTTTTAACCACATACAAAACACAGTTTCCATATTTCTACTGCAATTATTTATGAAGCAATATAAAGTTCTTCTTTTAATTGTACATTTTCAAATTATTAGTTGCATAATATTGTTTACACATCTAATACCTTTCTGATTTTCCTAATATTCCCTGATAAGAAAAGTTAAGCTAATTACCAAAAAGGAAGCTGCACACCTGTACAAATTTCTTGCTGAATTTTCCTGGTTACACAACGAATGTAATAATGAAAGCATTATTCTGTACTGTACTCTTTCAAAAATCCATCAAATAAGAAAATTTAAACATAGTTCTAGCTTTACATTTTTAGAAGTGCTATAGCATCTTTAAGTTTAAATACTGTTGTTCATAACTTTAAAACTTATGAGATCATGCCATTGTTTTATTTTGAGATCCATTACCTTTTTGTTTTTTAAATCTTTGTGATTTCTGAAAGGATACTGGTCCTTTCAATACTTCTGACGTTTTAACATCATAAGCACCTGGAGATGGTGCACAACCTAGAGGAAACATAAAACATTCGCGTATCATCCAATGTTTTTTATGATTTTAAGTTAAAAACCTGTCATAATAAAGTGAATATAAATGTAAAAATATGATTAAACAAACTACTTCTATTTTTTTAAATGTAAAAATAGCATCCATTTGGTATTACAAAGGTGGTCTCTGTATGAAGAACAGTTATCATCTTGTCCTTTATATGGACAAAGGAACACAGGCAACTGAACAAAACAGGATAGTTTGGGGATGAACATCATGTAATAACAAGCAATGTGGCTTTGTTATTAAGGACTGAGTATAAGAAATAAGATATTTGGGTGTTAGTCTACTCTACTCAAAGAGAATCACTGAGGTAGCTACCATTATTTTCTCGAAATAAAGCAATTAAAACTATCTAGCCCTCAAGATTTAGCCTAGAATAAAAATTTATAGTGATAATCCACCTACAGCTAATATAAATACATCAGACCTACTGATGGTGCCAACTGTAATTTGAACACACAGAAGAGCAACCATGCTAAAAGCAACTAGAATTTTTGGGGCACTTACTAAATGCTAGACATTGTGCTAAGCATTTTACGGATATTTTATTTAATCCTCACAAGCACTCTGTGATAATTTACAGATAAAGAATTTGAGGCTTAAGGAATATATAAGGCTTTATAAAGCCATGCTATGTGAAGTACAAACTGTATTAGACAATATTTCTATGTTCCAGAAGTTTATACTATACAACTTCGTTTAACTGGAGTCCCAAATCTGAAGCTATTTCAGAGTGTTTACACATGCAAGACTTGAGGTGGGGCTCTTATGACTTACGATAACTAAAATATCATTAGCATAAAGCTTTAGCTGATTGGGAACCAACAGATTAACACTATTCTCTGAAAAGCTATTTTCAGAAAATATAGCGTTTACCTTTGGTCTCCAACCCCCAGGTTGCAGACCAGTACGGGTCTGTGGCCTGTTAGGGACTCAGCCATAGAGCTCCGCTTCCCCCACCCCCCAATACTCCCATGCCCATGGAAAAATTGTCTTCCGTGGAATTTAGGAAGGAGGGTGCTCACAGCAGGAGGTGAGCGGCGGGCCAGTGAGCAAAGCTTCGTCTGTATTTACAGTGGCTCCCCATAGCTCGCATCACCACCTGAGGCGCCCCGCCCCTCCATGGAAAAATTGTCTTCCATGAAACTGGTCCCTGGTGCCAAAAGGTTGGGGGACCGCTGGTCTAGAGTCTTATGCAAATAAATAGGAACAGCAAGGAGCTTTGACCATTCCAAGGCAACTACTGCTGTCCCCTAAGTGCTAGTCAAATGGTAGATAGGAACCCATTAGATCTTGACTAACACTTTAAAAACAAGTGATATACAATAGAAAATAGTATGACTCACATGTAGCAAGGTTAAACATTGCTTTGTGGAACTTTTGTTTTAGTTATATATGTAGAAATAAAAAAAAACTATCCTAGGTAGGAATATAAAATTTATTTTTCAGTCAGGGAAATAGTTTAGAAAGCATTAAAGTCATTGCTTTCACCAATTCTAAGTAACCATAAAAATTCTATTAACGATAGAATTAATTTTCCATTCCTCTATCTGGATTTCAATCATTTAGATATACTGACACAAAGACTCCAATCCTGGAAATTTTCAGATCTAAATGTGGTCAATAAAGGGTAGAGATAGTGGATTTCTAGTCAGGAAGGAGAGTCTCAAGATGAAGTGTGAAATTCACACATCTTAAACATCTATTGTACTCATTTGGGGTGGGGTGGAGAGATAATGGAGAACATATTGGATTTTAATGCAAATAGAAGACTTCAGAGGAAACTGTAGACACTACTGGTAGTTAGGATGCAGGGCCTACGATTATTCTCATTTACTCTCTGCTCTTAAAGATGCTTCTGTGGAAAAGTGCGAGAAGCACTTGGCAAGCAGCCAGAATTTAAAAAAAAAAAAACCATGTTGAATTCTAGGATTCTAGTCTATCACTGGGTCCACACTCCCAAAGGAGGTAAGCACCAGCAAAAGATGGGACAGTGGACAGTGACTAAACAGCATACGCAAGCTGAGAACAATTAAGACCACGCTTAACAAAAACTCTTCCCCAAAGACTCTACAAATTTAATAGTTAATGGGGATTTGGATTCAAAAGGAACTAAGTTGAAATACAGCCTGTATACTTACCAATGCTTTGTGAGACTGTGGCACATGCTATTTTCATGTTCTGTGCATTTTCCCTTACCATCGCTTACATGTACTACATCATACATATGACTTTTTAGAAATCTGGGGAGAGGGAACATTGGACAAAAGGAATGGGATATCTTTGGAAATATCATAAGCTTTCTGGAACAACTTACATCTTTATCAACAATGACCCAAAGCTAACACAGGCAGCCAATACTTGTATGCAAACAAAAGATTTTATTATGTATTACATCAAATAAATGTTTCAAATTTCCAGACCTCTCTATTTTCTATTTATTACTTCTACCTAGAATGAACAGTCCACCTTCTGTTTTGCCTGGCTAAGTTTCATTTATCCTTTAGACCTCAGCCTGAATGTCACTTCTAGTTTTCTCCAAATTCTGTAATCAGGCTAGAAAACTCCCTCCACACCAGCCTGTGCATACATATTGTTCCTATCATAGAACAACTTTTTATTTAGCTCAGAATTGACTTTAACAGTATGGAAAAGAAAACATAGAAAGCATGTCGGGGATTTGGGAGTAGAGTTTTGTAATCAGCCAGATCAGGGTTCAAATCCCACTGTATCTGCCAATCAACAGATATTTCTATATACCAGATACCTTGTAGACATAGGGAGAAAATGGTGAATAAGAACATTATACTCTCCTTTTCTAGTACAACTTTCAGTCCCCTGGAAAGTACTTCAATCTCAGATTCTTCATTCATAAAACAGGAAAAAAGTACTATTTACTATTTTTATTTCTGTTTTATTCCTCACTACCTCATAGTATGGTTGTGAGGATTACTGGAATAACGTGAGAAAGCACCACAGTGCCTCACACTCACACATACTAAGCATGAAATAAATAAGCAGTATTATTTCTGAAATTGTGATCCTGAAATATTTACCATCGGTAGAGCCAGTTTAATCTATTATAATAAGGCAAAACCAAACAAACTCTCCTTAAAACCACACTTATGACAGAATTTAAGATGAGTTCTTTGAATACTTGGGAAATAATAGGGTCCTTGAGTTTTCTTTCTTTCTTTCTTTCTTTGAGTCTCACTCTGGCTAGAGTGTTGTGCCATCAGCTTAGCTCACAGCAACCTCAAACTCCTGGGCTCAAGCAATCCTCCTGTCTCAGCCTCCCAAGTACTTGGGACTACAGGTACATGCTGCCATGCCTGGCTAATTTTTTTCTATTTTTAGTAGAGACAGCGTCTCAACTCTTGTTCAGTCTGGTCTCAAATTCCTGAGTTCAAGTGATCCTCCTGCCTCGGCCTTTCAGAGTGCTAGGATTACAGGCATGAGCCACCACGCCTGGCCAGTTCCTTGAGTTTTTAAATTAAGAAAATATGCTTTTGCTTATCCACTTGCTCACCTAGCCTTCTTTTTTCTTTTTTTTTTTAAACAGGGTCTCGCTGTTGTTTGGGCTAGAGTGCACTGGAGTCATCATAGTTCACTGCAACCTCAAATTTTTGGGCTCAAGGGATCCTCCTGCCTCAGCCTCCTGAGTAGCTAGCAGTAGCTAGGACTACAGGCCTGTGCTACCATGCCTGGCTAATTTTTTAAAAAAATTTTTGTAGAGATGGGGTCTCACTTATGTTGCTCAGGCTGGCCTTCCTTTATGAGCAGTTGTGGACATCTTCACTCACATGATGGCTGATAAAACTACAGATGTAATGAGTAACCATTAAATAGTGTGTTATAGGCGTGGTGTGGTGGCTCACACCTGGAATCCTAGCACTCTGGGAGGCCAGGAGTTTGAGATCAGCCTGAGCAAGAGCGAGACCTCATCTCTACAGAAAACAGTCTCAGCACACAGTTAGCATCTTAAATGATGAGTGCTACCAAGCACATCTAAGGCTTCCTGGTTATTGTGCTTATGCATTGCAGAGTTTAAGATCACATGACAGATTCATGGCCTGGGTTCATACCCCAATTCTGCCAGTTTGGTTGTGTAACACTGAGCAACTTTAAAAGTCCCAGTCTTTTTATCAATAAAATAATAATAGGATTATCTCTTAAGGTTGTTGGGGGACTAAAAAAAGGTAATAATTGAGGTAAAAATTTACTATTGTGCCTGAGGTATATGGTAAGTGGCCAATGTCAGCCTTCAATAACTTCATTTATAGTGTTTTCGATAAGTGCTACCGTTATAATTTTACACCTATAAAACTGCCTTTACCAATCTTCCTTCTTCTTATGCTAAAATGGAATATCCAAAAGAAATCCACAAATTCAAACGAAAATACTCAAATGTTCTTCTCAGTGAGGCCTTCTCGGACTCGACTATCAAATAGCCAATGCCCCCTCATCCATGCCCACTCCCTTAACCTGCTTTAGTTTCTCTATATCGCTAATCGTTTACTGACAGTAGTGCCCACCCAAACGTAAGCTCCATGGAGCAGGGACTGTTTCACTGCTGACTAGTCCTTTGCACGCAGTAGATGCTTTGTATGTATTTGGGGAAAATTTATCAGTTGAATGAGCCCCATCCCAGCCCTAAAATCTCCTCCAGCTTGTCTCCTCATGAAACCGAGAGGGGCAAGGGGCGTCAGAGCGTATCCCGCCCCCCAGCTCCTTCCCCCTTACGCACCAGAAGGGTCGTTGAATCGTTTCAGGGGTGCCTTAGGAAACGACATGCCGACGACCAATTCTAGAGGCCGAAAAGTCACTGCCACTCCTCGACAACTGCCTGCAGGCTATCAGTGCCTACTGGCTTCAAATTCAAATCTCCCTGCACACTCCCTGCCCACCCCTAACATTAGCCAATTGGATAACAAAACCTTGAGGCACACCAATCGCGCACAGGAATACTAAAAGGGCACGCTGGGCTTTTCAGCGGCGTCCAATTAGGTGGTCTGTGGGTTTAAGCTACCAGCCAATAGGAGACTGTTAGTGTTCCCCTTACACCCAATCATTTCTGCTGTTAATCTTAACCTTCGCACGAGTAGCATATGCGCAGGCGCAATTTTACAACTGAGAAGTATGAAAGTTGGCATTTTGGCGTCATACTGGTGACGGTGCAGTGAATTCCTGCTTCACTGCTTCCAGCCCTCTCCTATCGTTCCTTGGATGCAAACTTCTCTGGATTTCAGTTCTTTCAAACTCGGTCTTGCCAGTGACGTAAATGGCCATTGAAATGGAAAAACACACCGGGACACCAGCTTGCCCTCCTGCGCATGTGCGGTGACCCGAGAGGCGGGGCCGGAGCGTAACTTGAGCGTGTGAACTCTGCGCGTGCGTTCGGCTTGCTTGGTGCGGCTGCCGCCGGGAAGCGACTGGATTATGTCGGCCCCTTTTGAGGAGCGCAGTGGGGTGGTTCCGTGCGGGACCCCGTGGGGCCAGTGGTACCAGACCCTGGAGGAGGTGTTCATTGAAGTTCAAGTGCCGCCAGGCACTCGCGCCCAGGATATCCAGTGTGGCCTGCAGAGCAGGCATGTGACACTGGCGGTGGGTGGCCGCGAGATCCTCAAGGTAGCGGCAGGTCGGGGCTTGTGCTCAATTTCTCTTTTTCGAATCCCCTAGTCTTAAAGTTCACTGTTTCCTTGGAAGAATTTCTGGGTTGCTGGAGGGGTCCTCTGGATGGCAGAAGGAGAAAGAGCGATTAAATTGGCCTGATCGGAGCCCCTATCCTCAGGACGAGTCTTTGACTTGTGGAAATTTGAGTAGCCCATTTTTCTGCTTTATTTTTATATCAAGTCGGACGGCTTCTTTTGTTTCTGGGGGTCTTCAGCTGGGAACAGCCTAAGTAGGTTGTTAAAAGAACAAGTATTTATCGTATAGTCATCTAGGTGCCAGGAATACTGCAAGGTAGAAAAGGTTCCTAAGCTTAAGAGGTTGCGCTCTTGTAGGGAGGCATGAGGGATAAATATGTAGACAGCTATAGAAAAGTACAACAGAGAAAATAAAAGCTAGGATAACGGGATAAAGATTCAGAGATGATGTCAGGTGATTTATTTTCTCATCAAAAATTAGAAAAATCCTGCATGTTTGTAGAGTGGTCAAGCAGGTGGTGAAGTGTGCGAAGAAAATAGCACCTCTTATTTATTTTCACCACTGTCCTTTGGCTCTGGGATGGGCTTTTTCCTTGTTCAGCCTGTAATTACATTTAATTAACAAGCTGAAGTTAGATTACTTTCTCAGGTTAGATGCCTAAGATGTTTAATGGCAGCGTGTGTAGTGGTGAAGGGTAACTACTTGGTAGGATACTTGACTCTACCCGTTTTCTAGTTTTGTAACCCTGGGCAAGTGTCTCTTCTTCGTACACAAGGTGTGGTAATTATAGTACCTTTTCCATAGGATTGTTTTGAGCCTAACATGGTATTTATGTTTTTGAAAAGCTTGTAGTAGTGCCTGGTCTGTAATAAGGTCATACTACATGTTAGCTATTATTATTTGATATAGAGGTGCTTTGAGTGCCTCAGAAGATTCGTGTGAAAGACATTGAGTTGTGCCAACTTGGATCTTAATGACTTTTAAACTTAAGTTTGGAACAAATTAAAATGAATTTGAGCATATACATTCTCTTTTACATTTATATTTTGATTACTTAAAATAAGAGTTTGTGAAAAGTCAGTCACAACTAATCTGAAATTGAATCTACAGTATGAGCTTTAAATTTTTTTTAATGCCATTCACCCAACTATGCGATCGAACCAGTTTTTAAAAGTTTACTTTAAAATATGTTAGCTAGGAGGAAATTTAGCATCGAGCACCTATAAATGTGGTGAAATGGTTTAGGATGTGGATCAGGTAGGAAATTAGGTAAATCGTAGTCATGAAAGCTTTATAAAAATTAATGAAATGCTGTATTTTTAGTATCTTAAATGTTTATTTTTCAGGGCAAACTCTTTGATTCTACAATAGCTGATGAGGGGACATGGACTTTGGGTAAGGATAACTATTATAATTCATAGAATCTTTTTTAAAATTAATTTTGTCTTGGAACTTAGTATGTTTTCCATTTTTTGTATTAGGTCCTTTTGTCTTTGTAGCTTTGAAAGCTATAATAATAGAAATGTGTTGAAAACAATTATATGTCAAGATTACCTAAAGGTTTTTGAAAAATACAATGATCAACTTTTTCTTTATTTGTGATTTTTTTTTTTCTTTAGAGGATAGAAAAATGGTTCGTATTGTTCTTACAAAGACAAAGAGAGATGCAGCAAATTGTTGGACTTCTCTTCTAGAATCTGAATATGCAGCTGATCCTTGGGTCCAAGACCAAATGCAGAGAAAGCTTACATTAGAGAGATTCCAGAAAGAAGTAAGTCAGACGAATGTATGAATATATATAGTCAAATATCTAAAAATCACAGAGTAAATATTATTTGAAATTAAAACTCAAGAATGATTATGAGAAGTTACAAAAATTCTTTATAGGAATTTTAAAGTAAATGATTAGAAAAATGGTCCATGTATGGATTTGATTTTTTTAAATTTTCTTTAGAGGAATTTATTTGTATTATGATTTCTTAGTTAAAGTTACTTAATGTACATCAGTAATAAATGAATAAACTCTTGTAAAAATTGAATCAGTATAGACTCACATAGTGTAAAAAGTTTCTGAAAGTCCCCTTCACCATAATCCCCCATTCCACGCATCTGTCTCATTCTCATTTCATATATTGGGCTTGTTTTTTTGTTTTCAACATAAATGGAGGATCACACTGTGTATATTGTTCTTCATGTTGCTTTTTCATTTAATAGTGTGTCTTGGGTCTCTTTCCCTATTAGTACATACAGATAAAACTCATTCCTTTTAACTATTCAGACTATTCCCTAGTTTGGATGTATCATAATTACTTAGCTATTTGCCTTTGATACAATTTGGATTTTTCGGTTTTTCTCTGTTTTAAATAAAGCTGTGCTTTCTTTTCTGTGAAACTACTCAGTGTTCTAAGATAAATATCTAGGAGAGAAATTACTGTGGATCAAAGCACTTCTAAAATTTTGATGAATAATTTATATCTATATGATAATGATTTCCAGATGTATATCTCTAGCCTGAGCTTTTCTCCTGGATTTTGGACCTGCATATCCATGTCCACCTGTCTATCTAACAGACGTAACAAACTCAAGATGTCCAAATTGAACACCCTGGCTTCCTTCCTAGCCTTCTTATCTCAATTGTTGAAAACTAGTTGCTCAGGTCAAAAAAAAAAACTGGGAATAATCCTTGATTTCTCTTTCTCATACCCTATCCAATTTGTTAGGAAATCTTACTGGTACTACCTTCCAAATATATTCAGAATTTGCAGAATTTGACCGCTTATCACCTCCAACTCTGCTACCACTCTGATCTGGACCACCTTTAATGTCTTGCCTAGATTACTCCAATACCCTTCTAATTGGTCTCTTCACTTCTTCCCTTGCCCAGGCACAGCCTTCTCAAAAAAGCAGTCCTTTTAAATTTCAGGTCAGATACGTCACTTCTCTTCTCAGAGCTCTGTGAGTCGTTCCTCTTTCACTCTAGTAAAAGACAAGGTCGTTTAAAAGGTCCTGTCTAATCAGTTACTCCAGTTATCTCCTTGACCTCCTCCTCTCTTACTGCTGTCTCTCTTAGTCATTCTGCTCTAGCCATGCTTGCCTGTTTGCTGTTCCTTAAATAACATGCCAGCCCTTTTCCTTTGCCATCCTTCTGACTGGAATGTTCTTCCATAGCTTGGCTGACTCCTTCACTGTTTCAAGTCATTGCTTAATGAAGCATACTTTGATCATCCCATTTAAGTATGGTAATCTTTTTTCACATCCTTTATCTTATCCAACTTTTTTTCCTGTACTACTTACCAACTTTTAACAAGCTATATCAGGGGTTGGCAAACTATTGCCAAATCTGACCCACTGCCTGTTTTTTTTTTTTTTTTTTTTTTAGTGTTACTAGAATACAGCTAGGCTCATTTGTTTGTGTATGGTCTTTCAGAGAGTAGTTTCATACAGTTGAGTAGTTGTAACAGAAACTATGTGGCCTGTAAAGACTGAAATATTTACTGCCTGGCTCTTTACAGAGAAGTTTGCCAACCCCTGCACTGAGTAATTTATGGTTTTTATTTGTCTCCTCCTGCTGTAATGTCATCCACTAGAGCAGGGATCTTTGTTTTTAACTCTTGAGTTCCACATGCCTCTAATGGTATCTTCCAAACAGTAGGAGTTCGGTAAATGTTGAATAAATGAAATTGTCCACCAGAAAGACTAAATCCTGAGGTAGTACTTAAAATTCATAGGATCATTGTTGAGGGTTAAATATTTTAATATTGGTATGGCTCTTAGGGCCCTGCATGGCATATAGTAAGCTCTCAAAAAATGCTACCTATTAAATTCTCTTTATATACTGATACTGAAGTATATGTTTTATATGTTTTCCCATACACTTGCCAACATTGTAATATACATACTGATCTTCTAAATATTTGTAATTCTGAAAGTTGAAAAATACTTCATAGTTTTAAATTCCATTTTGATGATAACAGTGCTGTTTTGTATCTTTTCAGATATTTATTGGTCATTTAGATCTTATTTTTTAAATTGCCAGTTCATACTTACATTTTTGCTAAGTTTTATTTTATTATAATTTTTTTCATATCTTTTAGAATCCTGGTTTTGACTTCAGTGGAGCAGAAATCTCAGGAAACTACACTAAAGGTGGACCAGATTTCTCAAATCTTGAGAAATAACCACTGGGTTTTTTTTTTGTTTGTTTGTTTGTTTGTTTTTTGCTGCAGTCTGTGGATCCTAGCAGATATTGCCAACTTAATCAAAGGAACAGATTTATGTGGTGGAAGAAAAATGTGGATGCCTACAGTTAACAAATTGCAAAATGTATTTTAAAATGGTTCTAAAAATTGCATTCAAGTATGATTTACATAGGAAACATGTCCTGTGAGAATTATTCTGTGGATGTATGGTAACTTTTTTTGGACTTGTTTTTGCTCAGCATGAAGTTTTATATGCTGCATTTTACTAATTTCATATTTAACCATATTTTTAATACAAAAAACATTAGGGTAGATCATGTGAAATGAAAGGTGCCTTCAGGTAATATTAATTTTTTCTGAAGTGTGATGTTCAATAAAGTTTTCTAAATAGAAATTGTGTACCCCTTCATCTAAGTATGCCAATTCACACAGGGAAATTATAGTACTGAAAAAATTGTTAGGAAAAAGCTGAGTATCGTGGTTCACGCCTGTAATCCCAGCACTTTGGGAGGCTAAGGCGGGAGAATCACTTGAGGCCAGGAGTTCAAGACCAGCCTGCACAACATAGCTTGACCTTATCTTTACATAAATAAGAAAATTTACCCAGAAGTGGTGGTGCGCACCTGTAGTGCCAGCTGTTTGGGAAGCTGAGGTGGGAGGATTGCTTGAGCCCAGGAGTTAGAGGCTGCAGTGAGCCTTGATCTAGCCACTGCACTACAGCCTAGGTGACAGATCAAGACCCTGTCTCTTAAAAAAAACAAAAAAAAGAAAAGAAAAGAAAAAAGCCCACAAATGTATTTTGAGTAATTTCATTTTAAGGTGAATGAAAATTTCTTAATTAGGATAATATTCCTTGAGAGATTACATTAAGAAATTTAAAAATATTTAAATACGTAACTATAAGAAGGGATTAATAGAGATGCAGCTAAGTGAATATGGTTTTGTTAGCAGCAGAAATCAAAATAAGTCATTGATTGAAAGTCGATGGCATCATTCTGATCTTAAGTAGGAATTGTCTATTGAAATTTCATTTCATCCTGTTTATGCCCTTTTAAATTCTTGAAAAAAAATTTAAATAATTTCACATGCATAAAGTCACAAATAAAGTACAGTTTCTTTTTTCCTGAACCATTTTTAAGTTGGCCTGATGCCCTGTTCATTGCCTCTTAGTACTTTAGCGTGTATTTGCTTCAAAGGAGGACATTCTCTTACATAACTACAATGCAACCATTAATACTAGGAAATTTATGTTGACGTATTACTACCATCTACTCCTCAGACCTTCACGCCATTCGTACTGACCTGATTGTCCCAATAATGTTCTTTGTAGCAAGACAATCCAGTCAATCATATCTTCCTTTAAATGTCAGGTGTCTTTAGTCTACTTCAGTGGGGAACAAGGTCTCGTTTTTTCCTCAACTTCAGCTTGGCACTTTTGCATATCACTAGCCAGTTTTGTATAACATCCCTTATTTTGAGTTTTGTCTGATACTTCTTCATAATTAGATTCAAGTTATATGTCTTTGGAAATGTTTTAGGAATGTTATAGAAGTGATGATGTGTTCTTACTGCATCCTATCATGGATTATTAATTTCAGTTTGTCCCATTTCTGATGGTATTACTTAGATCACTGATTAAGGTAGTGTCTGCCAGACTTCCACACTGTGAAGTTACTCTATGTTTATAATTATTTTGTGTGAATGTAGTTTCAAAATACTACCTTGTTTCTCATAAAACTTTCAATTTATTTGTATCTGTGTAGACTCATGATTTCCTGTTTTATTCAGTGGGTTAACAATCTGTTATTCTCATTACTTTGCTTAAAATTGTACTTTTGGCCAGTGGAAAATCATTCTTAGGTGGCTTCTGTGTCCTTTTGACATGTTCCCACCATTATTTGGGTAATTTCTTACACTCTGGCAGAAGATATACCAGGCTCAATATGCTTTCCCTGCCCTAGCCCAAGAATCAGCCATTTTCCCAAAGAGCCTGGCTTCTTTAGTGGGTAATGATATTTAAAAGCCAAGATGTGTGTGCTAGTGTACAGTTGGTGGTGGGTACATATAACATGTATATTTATATGTATATATTTACATTCATACTTCTATATATTGAAAACCATGAGCTCACATTTAAACTTTTAATTCTAATCCCATAGTGTTCATTTTAGTTTTCTCCCTTTCCATATTTATAACTCTCTTCAACAGCAGTGAGAAACCTGATCCCTATTATCCTTAATATGTTAGGTTCTCTGTTGTAGGTCATCTCCCCATGTGAATGCCTTCCTCACCCTGCTTGGACCCTAACACCTCACTATGGGCCATTGCATCCCACCCACTGTATGATGCCTATCTTGCTCATTTTACCCAATAACTTTAGGAATGAGTTGTTGGGGAAGAGGTTTTTTTCTTTTTATTGGCTCCTCTTTGACATTTAAAAAATTTTATATTTTAAATAAAGCAAAATTAACTTTCTGGTATGTAGCCTTGCAACACGTATAGATATGTGTAAACACCTTCACAATCAGGATATAGAACAGTTCAATCACAATAAAAACTCCCTCATGCTCTCTTAGCAGCCACATCCTACTCCCAGCTCTGAAACCCTGGAAACCACTGATTTAGTCTCTGCCTCTAGTTTTGTCTTTTCAAGAATGTGATATAAATGGAATCATGTAATTTTTTTAAAAAAACAGCTTTATTAAGACATAGTTCACATGCCATACATTTCACCCATTTAACCCATTCCATAGTTTCTAGTATATACACAGATACATGCAACCATCACCATAGTCAATTTTAGAACATTTTCATCATCACAAATAGAAACTTTGTATGTTTTAGCAGTCATACCTATCCTTTGCCCCCCACCTCCCACTCCTGCCAGTCAGGCAACCACTAATTTCTGTATTTACCTATTCTGGACATTTCATGTACATGGAATCATAATATATGGTCTTTTGTTACTGGCTTCTTTGATTTAATGTGTTTTAGAGGTTCATCCATATTCTAACATGTATCAATACATTTTTATTTCTGATTAATTCATTATATGGCTGTGTCACCCTTTTATCCATTTGTAAGTTGATGGACGTTTGGGGGTATTTCCACCTTTTTGGCTGTGCTAATGCTGCTGTAAAACATTTGTGAACAAGTTTTTATGTGTATATGTGTTTTCATTTCTTACCTTGCAGTAGAATTTCTAGGTTGTATGTTAGATCTGTGTTTAATCATTCAAGGAACTGCCAATTGTCCTCCAAAGCAGCTACACCATTTTACATTCCCACCGTCAGTGTACAGATGTTCCAGTTTCTCCATATCCTTGTCAACACTTGTTATTATCTGACTTTTTGATTCTAGTCATTCTAGTGGATATGAAGTAGTATCTGTTTGTGGTTTTCATTTGCATTTCCCTAATGACTAATTATATCCAGCATTTTTAATGCTTATTGTCAATTTGTATGTCTCCCTTGGAGAAATGTTTATTCAGATCCTTTGCCCATTTTTTAATTGGGTTGTCTTATTATTGAGTGTTAAGAATTCTTTATATATTCTGGGTACAAGTCCCTTATCAGATATGTGATTTGTAAATAATTTCTCCTATTTTTTCACTTCCTTGTTGGTGTCTTTTGAAACACAAATATTTTTAATTTTGATTAAGTCTAATTCATCATGCTGTTGGTGGGTCATGCTTTTGGCATCATGTCTAAGAATTCTCCTTAAATCCTCAGATCCTGAGGATTGTTTCTTTTCTTTTAAAAGTTTTATAATTTTATGTTTTATATCTAGATCTATGACCCATTTTAAGTTAATTTTTGTACAAGCTGTGACGGTTAGATGGAGATTTATTTTGCATGTGGGTGTCCAATTGTTTTAAAATCATTTGTTGAAAGGGCTATCCATTCCTTATTGAATTGTCTATGCCTTTGTCAAAAATGAATTGCTAGTTATGTGGATCTGTTTTTGGCCTCTATTCCATTGATCTACATGTCTATCCTTTTGCCAACACCATACTGCCTTGATTATCGTAGCTTTATAGTAGGCCTTGAACTGGATAGCATAATTCCTTCAACCTTATTCTTTTTCAAAGTTGTTTTGGCTATTTTAGTTTCTTTGTCTTTCCATATAAAGTTTAGAATTGGCTACTTGATACCTATAAAAATCATGCTGGGGTTTTGAATGGAATTTTGTGAGTTTCACTATCCATGAACATGAGGTCTCTATTTACGACCTCTTTCATTTCAGTTATCAGCATTTTGTGTAGTTTTCAGTCTACAGATCCTTTACATCTTTTGTTAGGTTTATTCCTAAATATTCATTTTTTTTGGAACTATTGTAAATAGCATTTTTTTTTTTTTGAAATTTGGGTTTCCAATTGCACATTGTTAGTGTATACAAGTATGTTTCGATTTTTGTTTTCTTGAGTCTGTGTCCTGTGACCTTGCTAAATGTAATTAGTAGTTCTGGGAGTTTTTTTTGATGTTGATTCCTTGAGTTTTCTACATAAACCACAAAGAGGAAGAGTTTTATTTTATCCTTTCTAATCTCTAGGCCTTTTATTTCTTTTTCTTGCCTGACTGCATTGGTTAGAACAATAAAGTGGAGCAAGTGGCTATCCCTGTCTTGTTTTGAATATTAGAGTTTTGAAAGCATTGTCTTTCACCATTAAGTATTATCATGTTAGCTGTAAGTTTTTCATGAATGTCCTTTATCAGGTTAAGGGAGTTCTCATCTATTAATTTCTTGCTAGCTGAATTTCTCTTGAGTGGATGTTGAATTTTCTCAAATGCCTTTTCTATATCAATTGATTTGATATTTTTTTTCTTTAAACTGTTAATTATATTGGATTATATTGATTTTAGAATTTTGAAACAGCTTGTATTTTCCCCCCGATCCCAAAGTTGGTCATGGGTATATATTACTGAATTTATATATCTAGATTCATTTATAGAGGATTTTTGTGCCTATGTTCATTTGGGATATTGTTCAAGGTTTCCCCCTGCTTATATTAATATTATCTTTATCTTGACTGGTTATCATGTCAATTCTGGCCTTATAAAATGAACTGGGAAGTAAGTGATTCTTCAGCTTTCTAGAAGAGATTTGTAGAATTTGTGTTAATTCTTCTTAAATGTTTTATGAATTTTCCAGTAAGGTTTTAAACAAAGAATTCAGTTTTTAAAAATAATTGTAGAATGCATTCATGTTATCTAGTTCATTTTAGTTTTGATAGTTCATGACTCTTAAGGAATTCTTTCATTCCATTTAACTCTATGTGCATAGTTGTTCATGATATTGTCTTAGTGTCTTTTTAGTGTCTTCAAGATCTGCATTGGTATCTCCTCTTTCATTCCTAAGATTGATAATTCGTCTTTTTTTTTTTGGGGGGGGTCAGTCTTGCTAGAGGTTTATCGATTTTTAAAGAACTAGTTTTTGATTTTGTTGATTTTTCTCTATTGCTGGTTTTCAATTTTATTTATTTTCCCCATCCCTTTTTATTACTTTCTTCCTTCTGCTTGGTTTGGGTTTAGTTTGCTTTTTTCCTAGTGTCTTAAAGTGGAACTTAGAATATTGATTTGAGACCTTTTTTCTTATTTAATAAAAGCAGTTGATATTATAAATTGCTCTGTAAACACTGGTTTAGCTGCATTCCACACATTGATATTTTCATTTTTGTTCAGTTTAAAATATTTTTTCTTTTGAGAATTCACAGTAGAGGCAGGAGTTATTTAGAAGTGTGTTGTTTAATTTCTAAATGGAGATTTTCCTGCCGTTATTGATTTCTAGTTTATGGTCAGAGAACATACTTTGATTTCAATGCTTTTAAATTTGTTAGGTTTAAGACCAGGATACAGTCTGTCTTGGTAAATGTTCTACATACACTTGAAAAGAATGCTTATTCTTCTGTTTTAGGATGAAGTGTTTTATATAAATCAGTGTAGTGTATTATATAAATTAGATCTAGTTGGTTGTTGGCATTAAGTTCGTCTACATCTTTGCTAATTTTTTGTTTTTAATTTTGTTTCTAATTTTTTTTAGTATTAATGATTCTGTAGATTACTGAGAGAAGAGTGTTTACTCTCCAACTATAACTGAAGCTCTGTTTTTCCTTTCAATGCTGTCAGTTTTGGCTTCACGTATTTTTAAGCTCTGATATTAGGTGCTTATGCATTCAGGATCATATCATCTTGGTGAATTTGATTCTTTTACCATTATAGAATGTCCCTCTTTTTCTTTTTTGAGACAGGATCTCTCCATTGCCTGGGCTAGAGTGCAGTGGTGCCATCATAGCTCACTGTAACTTCAAACTCCTGGGCTCAAGCGAGCCTCCTGCCTCAGCCTCCTGAGTAGCTGGGATTACAGACGTGTGCCACAACACTCGACTAATTTTTCTATCTTTTGTGGAGATGAGGTCTCCTTATGTTGGTCAGGCGGGTCTTGAACTCCTGGCCTCAAGCAATCCTCCCACCTTGGACTCAGAGTGCTAGGATTGCAGGCATGAGCCACCTCACCCAGCTGAATGTCCCTCTTTATCCTTGGTAATTTTGATTCCTCCTAAGTCTACTTTGTTGAATTAATATAAAAATTACCTTACCTTTGAATTCCTCTTACCTGATGTTTACTGTTTTTGGTTTATGAAAAATTATAGTTTCACTCATAATAAACAATAACACATTTTATAAAAATTATTCTTAGTATAAAATAGAGAAAGTAAATTCTCTGAGTGTTGTTATTCTTCTATGATCCTGATTTAAGCACTGAAGTTAATGTGGCCAGAATATATTTTGAAATTATACAAACAATTTCATGAGTCCAGTTCATCTTCCATTTTGTGAGGTAATGTACAGAGTGGTTGAGAGAACAAACAGCCTCTGGAGTCAGAATGCCTAGATTTGAATCCTACCTCCAAGTACCAGGTATGTGACCAGGGCAAATCACTTAACTTCTCTGTGTCTGTGGTTCATTTGTAAATTGGGATAACCTTATTCAGTTTAGAGGATTACATGAGGTGACTCATGATTCATATAAAACATCTAGCAATAGTACATAACAGTAAAAACTATCATTGCTAGCCACAAATGTTAGATCAGAAATATCTATTGTTTTTAGATAGTATGTCTCATAATTGGAAATACATAGAAGGTTCAGGTACCTTTTTTAAAAATAACACTGTGAAAAGAGGGGTTATTAAGTCTAATTGGAGTCAAGTGCAAAATGAGGCTTTTATAGCAGTTTTTCTTCCCTAAGTTCCTTGCAATGTCTATTTTTTAAGATGTCTTATTAGTTTAATTAAACATGAACAGTTCAAAACCATATGTTAGTTGTTTCAGTTCCAATAATAATTACCAATTGATCCAAGGAGGCCAACATTATACTTGGCAGTTACTGTCATTAGCAACCATCCTGCTGGAATGTCGTTTAATTAGGTAAGAGGGTTTGCACATAACTTCAGGAGAGCTGAATCTAAGAGTAAATATGTATTAAGGATAGCATCCATAGTAGTGATGAATCTAATTGACAAAAGAGATTAATAATGCATAAAGACCAACTTTTTAATGCACATTAAATATATTTATTTCTCATCATCTTGTTTCTATTTTAAAAAAAAAAACATTAGAAAGTAAACTGTCAAATAGGTAATAGCCTAGCCATACTGTTAAAAGAGATTTTATTATTTCTGCTACCATACATGTAACTTTAGTGCTAACTTTAAATATACTAAGTAGAGATAGTTTTTTATCATGGTCTGTTATCACACTGCTAATAATAAAATTCTTAAATCAGAAGAGAAATAAAACCAGCCAGCAAAGGATTGCATTTCAATAATTTTATTGAAAGGTATATCCCTTAGTACCAAAACATAATGGTAGTTGGTTAGGTTACCTCTGCCAACTCAAAATTAACACTGACATATTCAAAATATTGAACTATATCAGCCTTTTGGGAAAAATGAAACATTATCCATAAAACACAGTTTACAAAAGTTAAGGGTAAGATATACTATGATTCTTTGGTTTATTATTCAGTGTTTATGTATCTATAAAATGATTTCAAAATTGGTTACAGCTATTCTGGTTGGACTCAGGCTACACATTGCACTGAGTAACCATCCACAGTACTTAAACACTGTAGTTCTTATATTCATTGACTGACACGGAGAATCCTGAACACTACCTCAGCGACCTCATAATTATGAAGGTGCCTACTCATTGTTTTTAAGACTTTGTTTTGGCACAGTAAGGGCATTAGTGAAAGTATATTCTCTTTCTTTTAAATAAAATTCTAAATTAGAAGCAATGGCAATTTTATAAAAACAGTCATTTGTAAAAACTTTTGGAGTGTTAAATCTAGCCTGAACTTACTTTAGTGTGATAAAGTAAGTTTTCGAAATGATAATTTATTTTGAGTTCCTCAGACAACAGAAACTAATTTTCTCAATGGACTAGATTCAGGCAGTAGCTTCTGTATAAAAATTTTCATCATGGATACAAACATCACCTGTCTTCTAGGAAAAATATTAAAAGATAATTTAATGACTATGCCAAACTTACTAGGTCTGTATTTTTGCTTTACAGAAAATGCCCTAAAATTTAAATGTAATTCCCATATAGCAATAAAGTCCATATCTCTAGATTATCTATTACTTGCATTATGGGTGCCAAGAAACCATTTACACTGTCCACAATATTAACCCTTATTATGCCTTAAAAGTGCATTTGTGAAATGTTGGTTTTGATGTAAACCTCATATTTTAAAATTTAAATGTTAAGTAGGTTACCATTTTCAACACCAACTAAATACAATATATTGATCCAATATAGAAAGTTAGATCAATGTTAGAAATGAAGATTCACAGTTTACCTTCCCAGGCTTGTCATTAGCATTTCACATTTATGCTTTTAGCTTTGTTCTGAATGCTTCACAGATGAATTCAAATCTTAACATAATTCCACTACAGCATAATATTAATTAGGAAGCCTCCCCAAGTCTGAGAACATCATGCTAATCTAGCTGCGATGTTTTAAGGCTTCATAGCTTAAATCCATTATAACATTATGGAAGCCATAGAGCAGGGTTGTGGAGAAAGGCTTCAGAGAAGAGTTTTTTGTTCCTGTAATAATCCTATTTAAACAAACAAACCCCAACTTATCAGAAGTCTGCCTAAATATTGCTAACAAAATTGAACTGTCCATATCTTAACATTCATAATCATATGTAGATGTGTTAAATGTTAAAATTTAGTTTTGAGTAGGAAAAGATAAATCCTCATTGTGAGTTAACTTGAGATGGCAAGAATGTATATCACATATGCAGCAACCAAGTTCACATTTTTATGCATATAACTACTTTCTAGTAGTCCAACTTCTACAGCAATGACATGTTAACTATAGTGTTGACACCCCCTGGCAGTTTCAGACACCCAATGTAGGTATCATCTACCATATGTTACTTTTTCTTTAAATACATATTCATTTTGTTTATAAGCTAACAGTCTCAAATTAGTTCATATACGGTTCAAACTTTTGGTCCTTTTCTCTTACTTTGGCTTGTGTAGCTTTAAATGAGCCAGAGCTTGGGCCTACATACAATAAGATGATAGACAATAAAAAAAAAAAAAAACCCACTAGTGCTACTTTTAAAATTCAGGCTGTTAAGGAGGATGTGTTTTCTAAGCTGAAAATTTAATGAAATGGCTAACGCATCAGAGGTTGCATAATTCCTTACTCTTAAATTGTTATACCTTGTATGTAATAAACTTCAAATATTAGCTTACTAGATCACTGAAGTCATTTTCCCCTTTGCTATTCTAACTCCATTTTGTTTATTTTGAAATATTAAAATTAATATTTTAATTCTTCAATTGTAGCAGAAAATTATAGCATTAGAAAATGTTCTCTATCTGGAGAATAACAGTGAACCAAATTTGCCAATTAGGGAACCATTTCAGGAATTGTTGGGAGGTGACTTATTCTGTAGTAACTATGCTTCAATTGCCGTGCAGTACGCCCAGAAACGATCCATTTCAACTTCTGAACATTTGGTTTGGAACACTTGTTTGATGAATATTCAGTTAAACACTTGGATACGAGCTCTTGCCAGAAGGTCAAATCTCTGCTGTTTATCTGTACATAAATGTTTAAGAATTATTGCTCAATTAAAACAAAGGTCCCCAAAAAGACAAAAATAACAAAAGAAAAAAAAGTCCTACCATATTTAACTATAGTAATAAAAGCAAATCCATTAACATGTCTTTCCTCATCAAAAAAATTTGAGGATAGCTACTTAAGTTTCAAATAAACATATGACATCTCATTTTACTTCATGAGACAGTACAGGTGGTTTAGTCTCTTTTACAGCTGTTACTAGGATTTAGGCTGTGACCTCGACATACCTTGGAATGTTTCTGAAGACATTCTACTCCTTCTGTTAACTCTACACACTTCTGTGCTTGGATTTCCAACGCAATGATAGACAGTGCCAGCACAGAAGGCTGAAAGAGATAATTTTAAAGTAAATGCCAAATATAAAAACAGGCTTATAGAAATAGGTTTTATCTTTATAAAATATTTACCTTTGCTTTAGAAAATATAATCCTGCAATGACATGCCTTCAGTTGAGCTTCTAGTCTTTCGAAATTAAGGGTATTTCTCCTTTAAAATGAAAATGGGATTACTTTTATGTAGATAATTTACATCTAGTCAAAAGACATTTTTAGAAAAACATTGAAGTCAATTTTTAAAGTGAAGCTTACGGACGTTTATTGTAGAAAGTAAATTATTTAAAATAAAGGAATTCCCCTTCCATCAGAGATATTAACTTCTTAAGTACACCACAGGTTAGTTTTAAATGATTTGGGCCAAAAAAATAAAAGGAACAGTGAGTGTCATGGCACAAATATCAAGATTTATTTTCTTTTCATTTTAATAAATTTATTTCTGCATCTACTGAAGGTCCTTTTTTCCATAAATTTGTTAGATGCTTATCTACTAGGAAGTTGAAATGCACTTTAATCCCAAGAATTAGCCTTCATGAAGCTATTGACAACTGAAAATTTTCTCACTTCTGTTAGACTGTAAAGTTCAAGAAGCCACAGATGTCATTTTACTTATTTTGATTAGAATTCTATGAAGATACTGATTTTATGCAATATCTATACAATACCATTCTGATTTCCAAATCTCTTTTGTTCAAAACAAAGGTCACATACCTTTCAAATGGCAAGTTCTCTTGAATGAGTGAATAATAGAGTTGCAGAAATTGAAAGGCAGTCGTAGCTTTTATTTTCCAACACACCTTCTCCAACACAATCTTTTCCATTCTCATCAAGTCTGACACTGTGAACCTATACTGACTTATTCGGATCAAGTCAGTTGCCAGTGGGACATTCCTTTCCTCTTCTATTGATTTTACAGCCAAATAGAAGCAGCTCAGCCCAACACACCCAAGGTGCTTGGGCTGCACCTAACAAAACAAAACAAAGCAAAACATCCCCCATAAGCCCATGTCTCCACCTTATTTCAATTAACATTAACGAAACAAAAGATAATCTAGAGCATGAACCCAACGTTATGAAAATGTATCTTTGAGGTATATTTCTCAGCTGTGATGGACTTAGTAAGATCCATCCATACCTCGATTATAGCTTGTCAATCCTAGGCACTCCACTTGGAACGAATTTTTGACTAATTGGACTAAGTTTCAGTATAAGGTTTGGCTCAGCATAGAAAAATTCTTAACTTTTTTTTTTTTTAATCATTGCAGAACTGTAAGTAAGCACTGTGTTCTAATTTGACCAAGTAAGTTAACTGGTCAATGAATTATGTGAGGACTAAAACACTTCACAGCTTATTCACAAACTTTCTTTCCAGGAAGTTGTATTTTTCCAGGCTGTTTTCTTTGTAGTAACATACATAAAACAGTTTTTAAATACTACAGCACATACTGTTTACTCTGCCTGAAAAGTTCTATCCACTACCAATCTTTTTCATTTATTTTTCTTTTATGAATGTCTACCGTCTGAGGCACAGTCAAAATTCTATCCAATCTTTAAGTTCCAGGTCAAATAAAACTTTAGGAAGCATTTGGCTGGGTGAGGTGGCTCACACCTATAATCCTATCACTCTGGGAGGCTGAGGCAGGAGGATTGCTTGAGATCAGGAGTTCCAGACCAGCCTGAGCAAGAGCGAGACTCAGTCTCTACTAAAAAGAGAAAAAATTAGCAGGGCATGATGGTGTGTGCCTGTAGTCCCTGTTACTCCTGAGGCTGAGGCAGGAGAATTGCTTGAGCCCAGGAGTTTGAGGTTGCAGTGAGCTATGACGACGCTACTGCACTCTAGGCAGGGCAACAGAGTGAGACTCTTTAAAAAAGAAAATAAAAAGCTTTTTATCAATATCTGTGCTCTTTCTTCTCAACCCTTTAGCAGTATATTTATGCCTCTTTAAAGGCATGATGTTCCCTTTAAAGGCATAATTTTTCTTATTATGACTTGTGCTATATGATTGCTGTAAGTGCAACCATCTTATTCCCACATAAGACTGGATTATACTTGAGGGACAGCTGTATATTAATTTGTGCAACACTTACAGATTCAAAGGTAGTACCTACACATGTTAAATGTCAGAAGAATTGTTCAACCAGTCTGTTGCACAAGTTTCTGGAGCCATTCAACAAATACTGAGTTCCTTCTGTATGTGATGCATTGTGTTAGGTACTGAGGACTAAAATATGAGTTTCATTCTAATTGTCACATTAGCTCATTTTCCTGCAGAGACTATGGGTATACAGAGAAGGCAGATGAACTTTTTAACAGTTAAGCTATGAAAGCTATACGTCTTGTTTATCTAGTACAGGGAAATAATTGCTCCCCCTTCAGAAGATACTCTCTTCTCTAGTGCATGCACACCAAAGCTGGAGTTGCCAAGCATAAGCAAGACTTACTTGCCTAAGTCTAAGGCTAACACAATTAGAATTTTATATATAGGCAGAGATTAAGAAATATGTCCTAATTCTTAACTACAATCTAGCGTTCTGCCTCTAATAAATTTCTTTAAATCTAAAAACACCAATAAATAAGTGGATATATCCAACCTATCAAGAAAAGTTTTTAAAAACAACAGCTAACTTTCCTGCTGGGAAACTCTGCATTAATTATTTGATATTCGACTATTTTTCATTTCAGAACTTAAGTCTAATAAATGATGTATTAAATAAACGATTCCTTGATTATGATAAGGAACCGTATTAATGCTATAGTATACAAAATTACCATAATGTTTTGGCTACCTGCTGAAAATAAAAAAGGTCAAGTTTATGAATACTAGCCAAAATCTGACAATTCCATCTCCAAAACACAGTAAGCAAAATTAAGAAATACTCAGGTTAATATAGCCATAAACATACCTTCATTTTAGACAGGAATCTGTCCAGTAAATTCACAGCTAGAGAAAATGTTTCCGTGTCGAAGCCAAAGAACTGAGTTAGACTAAGAAGATCTTTTACTTCAAAGTCCCTCAGTCTGGCAGTCATTCTGAGGCCATTATCGTGGGCAGACTCAATTAGTCTCAAGCCGCAGACCTTTGGCTGACATCTAGACTCCTGTTCCAACAGGGCATTCAGCTGGTGTAGCAGATTCTGAGAGTCAGTTGTTGTCAGTACCTCTATCATCTATATATAGAACAAAGCCCAGAAAGGAGTGTAAGTGTAGTCCTTCCTACTTTCCTTGGCCATCTTTTATTGGGTCAAGAAGTGCTTTATAATACAAGTCTTCCTTCCTCCAGGGTGTCTAGTCAATCTAAGTCATTGCAAAGTGCTGTTATTTCTTTCCCTTCCACAAGTTGGTCACATTCTAAATTGTGAGTTCCTGGAGAATAGGAACCATGTCTTTAAAAAAATGCAAATCTTCAAGAAATACTTAAGTTATTCACTGTTAATAAGTAACCACGAATAGGCACTGTAAGACAGGATACCAAAACTTTGCAATCAGATGGTAGCATGTTTTCTGCCATATATTAACAATGTGAACTGTTGAGGTCACTTAATTTTACTTAGTTCTTCATCTTTAAAGAGGGGATAAGGTTATTACCTACCTCGTAGATTTGTGTGGGTTAAATGAAATCACACAAAGAACTTAGCACTTAGTAAACATTAACAATAATAGAACTTAGTAAATAAAATAAAATAAAATAAAAGAACTTAGTAAACATTAACAATAATAATGAGCTTATTTCTACATTTGTAAAATCTCTTTAGATGGCTGTGAAGATTAAACAAGATTTAAGGAGTGTAGCACAGCGCTTGGCACACAGTGCTCGATAATAGTTAACTTTTTATTGGGGTTAGGAAAGGAAACTTAAAGGGTGCCCTGGAGCACGTAGTGGGGCGGCGCGGGGGGTGCTAACCTAGTCTGCAAGATAAACCTGGGAATATCATTAATTTAAGTGTGCACAGAACATCTATGTGCCGGACACAAGCTAAGCCCTGGGTACACGGACGGTCCCTCTCCACACCAATTTAAAGACAAGAAGGCAGGGAGCTTCAGAGCCGGCCACGTGAGGAACCACTAACTTCAGGGGTCCAATTCTTTCGCCCCTGCCTAGTCCCTGGGACTGGGCGGGCCAGACTCTAAGACACCTCAGGAGGACGGATTCGGCTCCGCCCCTCCAGGCTCAGACTAGCCTGGGCTTGTGCTCACAGCAGCGGGAGAGTTAATCGAGAAAAAGGGCGCGGGCCAGACCTACCCCTCACCCCGCGCCCCCAGCCCTGCTCCCCACCCCAACCCGGACATGAACCCCGCAGTCCCAGCTCACCTTGATAGCGACTGCGGCTCCTCAGCGGTAAGCACCCTCCCCGGGCCTACTCTCACCTCACCCCACGATATCAGAACCGAGAGGCCTACGAGGTGAGGTGACTCCCAGGCAAGAGAAGAGAGGCCCGGGGAGGGGGAGCCGTCCGGGGTGGAGATCTCCGCAGCACCGCGGAGACCACCCTGCCTACCTCAGGGTCAGCTCCGAGCCGAAGGGACTGCGCCTGGCCTCCTGAGTCATATATTGGGGGGCGGGGCTCTCCCGCGCAGGGGTGGGGGGCATTTTCGCCTCTGATTGGTGTAGTTCTTTTGATGGACGGTGTCTGCGGTCCATAAAGGGCTGGTCCGTAGGTAAAAAAAAAAGCCTGGCCAATCAGCTCACACTTCCTATTATCTGGAGTCAAATTCTCCGCCCCCTCGAGATCACGCCGCTATCTCTAAGCGTCTCTCATTGGAGAATTTCCCAAAGAGTCTTCATTCAACAGGGGGCAGAACTAAATACTTTGCGCACCAGCCCCAGCCAGGGTCAGGTCAATTTGCTGCCAGCCAGATTGGCCGGGTTATCATTCCAGAATGTACTGGTAGTTTCTGTTCCGTGCGGTTTAGTAGTTGTACAGTGGTTCTGCCTCCTCTTTCTGAAAATACAGTGACTAGTTAAAAAAAAAAGAGTCAAGCTGTGATTTTTCATTACAGATAACGAGGTGGTGGATTTTTCCATGGTGTGTTTTATTACATTCCAGAGTGCTCTCTTGTGAGCTTTGGAAATCAATTCATCCTTGCCTTATTTTGTTTTTGTATTGTTTATCAAATAATGGAGTTGGACTATGTAATATCTTGGTCCTGTACTGGTTTTGTGAATTTGCCTTAAGCAAATTTAAAAAGAAAAGTTGGTAAGGTTTTCGATGGCTTAAAATGAAAGATGTGTAGCAGACTGTTAAGAAAAATACATAGGAAAAAATAATTGTAGTAAATATGGACCTCCAACTACAGACCCGGAAGCAATATTACTATTTTTATTAACTGCGATGAACTTAATCTCTATGAGTCTCTCCTATGACGGATTACTGGGAAAATAATTAACCTGAGCTCTTCTTACACTCCCTCTTTCTCTCTCTCCCAGATTGTCACAACTGAGAAGGATTTATTAGTAAAAAGGCCTGAGAAAGAGTGCACAAGGAGTCAGTTCTCAGCTCTTACGAATTACACGGTAGTTGGATGTATCTGTTCTCATGACCTCTTCCTTTTCAGTATCTCCGGGATTTGAAAAAGTGTAAATCTGAAAAGTTTGCTGACACTTCTGCTGTTTGCCCTGCCATGTACTTACTTGAGGCAATGTCATAGAACAAAGCCTTGGAATGGGGGCAAAGAGGTGGAGAAAAGGGGGAAGGAAAAACAAGGTAGAAATCGTTAATACTTCAAAATGATACCTCTGCCACATAATCAGGTCAGTTTGAGAAACTGGGGCTCAAATGGAGAAGGGGCCTTAGTCCCTCTTGAAAAAAACTTACCTAATGAATATAACTTGTTAATTTATAACATTTAAAATGTAATTCTATTTCATCAAATAATCATTTTTTAATATAAGGGGGTGGGGGTGTCAAGCGAGTTACATAAAATTGTGAATTAGTCCCTGCTCCAAATAATGCCTGTTTGGGCCAGAGAGCAGGAGAGCTGTGCTCTCTGGGTAATTGTGTGTTGGTGTCTCTTCATGTTCCCTGGGCCATTAGTCAAAGGGCAATTTAGAAACAATTTCTTGATGAGAAAAAAAAAAAAAGTAATTTTATTTAAAAATACTTTTTGCTATAATGTGTGGGTTTACAAATGTACATGTTTCTCTTTTTGGCTTTTTTGTTCCTAAAATTAGGAATATATATGCACAATTTACAAAAACAACTTAAGAACCATAAAATCTTTTTTTTTTTTTTTTTTGAGACAGAGTCTCACTGTGTTGCCCGGGCTAGAGTGCCGTGGCATCAGCCTAGCTCACAGCAACCTCAAACTCCTGGGCTCAAGCAATCCTTCTGCCTCAGCCTCCTGAGTAGCTGGGACTACAGGCATGCGCCACCAGGCCCGGATAATTTTTTCTATATATTTTTAGTTGTCCGATTAATTTCTTTCTATTTTTAGTAGAGACGGGGTCTCGCTCTTGCTCAGGCTGGCCTCGAACTCCTGAGCTCAAACAATCCGCCCGCCTCGGCCTCCCAGAGTGCTAGGATTATAGGCGTGAGCCACCGCGCCCGGCCCATAAAATCTTTATGGCAATGAAAAGCATGCACAA
>RJWJ010020482.1:0-29014 GCA_004363605.1 Indri indri | reverse complement strand
TAGATGGGGCTTACCTAAAAATGATACAAGCCATATATGACAAACCCACAGCCAACATCATACTGAATGAGGAAAAATGGAAAGCATTCCCACTTAGAACTGGAACCAGACAAGGTTGCCCACTATCTCCACTTCTCTTCAACATAGTGCTGGAAGTCCTGGCCACAGCAATCAGGCAAGAGAGTGGAGTTAAAGGCATATGAATGGGAACAGAAGAGATCAGACTCTATTTGCTGATGACATGATATTATATCTAGAAAACCCCATGGATTCAACCAAGAGTCTCCTAGAATTGATAAATGAATTCAGTAAAGTCTCGGGATATAAAATCAATACACACAAATCAGAGGCTTTCATATATGCCAATAGCAGTCAAACCGAGAATCAAATCAAAGACTCAATTCCCTTCACAATAGCAACAAAGAAAATAAAGTATCTAGGAATATATTTGACTGAGGAGGTAAAAGACCTCTACAGGGAGAACTATGAAACATTGAGGAACGAAATAGCAGAGGATGTAAACAGGTGGAAAACCATACCATGCTCGTGGGTCGGCAGAATCAACATTGTTAAGATGTCTATACTACCCAAAGTGATCTACAGATTCAATGCAATCCCTATTAAAATACCAACATCATTCTTCACAGATGTAGAAAAATTAATCGTACGCTTCGTGTGGAACCAGAGAAGACCCTGCATAGCAAAAACAATTCTAGGCAATAAAAATAAAATGGGAGGTATCAACTTACCAGACTTCAAACTTTATTATAAGGCTGTAGTAATCAAAACAGCTTGGTACTGGCACAAAAATAGAGCCATTGACCAGTGGAACAGAACTGAGAACCCAGATATAAAACCATCCTCATATAGCCATCTAATCTTTGACAAAGCTGACAAAAACATACACTGGGGAAAAGAATCCTTATTCAATAAATGGTGCTGGGAAGACTGGATAGCCACATGTAGAAGACTGAAACAGGATCCATACCTTTCACCTCTCACAAAAATCAACTCACACTGGGTAACAGATTTAAACCTAAGGAGTGAAACTATTAGAATTCTAGAGGAAGATGTTGGAAATACTCTTCTAGACATTGGCCTAGGCAAAGAATTTATGAAGAAGACCCAAAGGCAATCACGGCAACAACCAAAATAAGTAAATGGGACCTGATCAAATTAAAAAGCTGCTGCACAGCCAAAGAAACTGTCACAAGAGCAAACAGACAACCTACAGAATGGGAGAAAATTTTTGCATACTGCAAATCTGATAAAGGGTTGGTAAGTAGAATCTACTTAGAACTCAAGAAAATCAACAAGAAAAAATCAAACAACCCTATCAAAAAGTGGGAAAAGGACATGAACAGAAATTTTTCAAAAGAAGACAGAATAATGGCCAAAAAACATATGAAAAAATGCTCAACATCTATTATCATCAGGGAAATGCAAATCAAAACCACAATGAGATATCATTTATCTCCAGTGAGACTGGCCTTTATCAAAAAGTCCCAAAACAATAAATGTTGGCATGGATGGGGAGAGATAGGAACACTCATACACTGCTGGTGGGCCTGCAAACTAGTGCAACTTCTGTGGAAAGCAATATGGAGATACCTTAAAGAGATCCAAGTAGAAGTACCATTCGATTCAGCAATCCCATTACTGGGCATCTACCCAAAAGAACAAATGATACTCTATAAGAAAGACACCTGCACCCGAATGTTTATAGCAGCACAATTCACAATTACAAAGATGTGGAAACAACCCAAGTGTCCATCAGTACATGAGTAGATTAATAAAATGTGGTATATGTATACCATGGAGTACTATTCAGCTTTAAGAAACACCTCTTGTATACTCCTGGATAGAGCTGGAACGCATTCTACTGTGTGAAGTATCCCAAGAATGGAAAAACAAGCACCACATGTACTCACCATCAAATTGGTATTAACTGATCAACATATAAGTGCACGTATAAGAATAACATCTATTGGATGTCGGGCAGGGTGGAGCAGGGAGGAGGAGACGGGTATATGCATACACACAGAGTGCAATGCGCACCATCCGAGGGATGGACACACTTCAAACTCAGACTTGGGGGGTGGTGGGGAAAAGGCAACATATGTAACCTAAACATCTGTACCCCCATAATATGCTGAAATAAAAAAAAGAAAAGAAAAAAAAGAAAGAATATCTGAGAGAGAGCCTCCTGCAAGTTCTGTGTCCAGTTTCCTAGTGCTGTGTATGTCTTTATTGTTTCCTCAAGGAACTGAGGGGCAGGGAGTATTTCAGAGTGGGAGGTAAGGGAAGTGGCAAGAGATTGGAGAATGTTAAGAAGTCTAGTAAAGGTGCTAATTTATGTCAGAATAATGATGTTGCCTTAATAAAATGCCAGCATTTTGGTAATGAAAATAGTATACTAGAATACTAAAATATCAAAAACTAGAGTTGTACTTACTGATTTGGGAACTGTGACATTCTCTGCCGAGGTTCTGGAAAGAACTTCTAAAAGCGATACGAAAATGCATTCTGTAACTAAAATACTTCTAATTTTTTTCTAAAATCTTGAAATTTTTTAGTTGCGAATTAGTGTATACGTAAGTTTTATAGATAACTGTTATTCAAACAAGCATGCCAAGATTGATCTTTATGAGCGTGTATTTTAGAACTTGTGATAATGTTAATAAGCTTCATTATAATATGGCTTTTACTACATAGGTTTTAGGAATGCTGCATATTAAATCATTCTTTTAAAATAACTGCATGTGGCAGAAATATCAGAGTAATTCTCCATATACAGCTCATACTACTTGATAAAAGTGTTCCAGTTCATATAAAAATTGTATACTTTTGTATTACTGCTATTAGATATGTAGTTATTTGGGGGATTTGGGGTTTTTTTTTGTTGTTGTTGTTCTTTTCTCTTTTGTCCTTAATCTGTATCACCCTTTCCCCCCAAAGTTGAATAAGGGATAAATAAACCAGGAAAATAGGGGAGAAAAGGAATAGATAAAATATATACTCAGAGGCATCTGCAGTTCATTTTTCACAGTATTCCTTTTAGTCTTTTTCAATTCACAGGATTTTGTCTTTTATTTGTTACTGATTACATGTTATGATTGTATCTTAATTTATGTAACCATTTCCTGTTGTTGGACATTTATGTTTTCCCAGTTTTTTACTGTTGTGAATGTGATGAACATAAGTTTTTATGTATTTAGAACTATTTAAGATAAATTTTCCTAAGTGGAATTACTGACTCACCAGGAATGAATCTTCAGAGTTTCTGATAATAACTGTCAAGTTAGTTGTCTCCTAATATGGCTTTAATACAAATCATAAGCTTACATCAGTGCTAGTTATAATGAATGACAAACTAAAATTAGTATTATATCTTTTCTCATTAGGGAGTTCTGGGAAATCGTTCATTCATTTACAGATGAGCAGAAAAGACTCTTCTTGCAGTTTACAACGGGCACAGACAGAGCACCTGTGGGAGGACTAGGGAAATTAAAGATGATTATAGCCAAAAATGGCCCAGATACAGAAAGGTAATTATTAAGTTGTGACTACATACCTACCAAGAACCTTGCATACCACATCGCACACACGTGAAGTGTCCTTCATCATATCTTCTGAGCACGTTTGTGATTTTATATAGAAATCTCCAAATTACATGAAACATTAGTTGAGAGAATATTTTGCTGTTATTGTGTGAGGAAACTTTTTAAAAATTGGCCTAGTTAAATATTATGGGGTTTACATTGGCTTCAGATTGTTCAAATTAGTATGATTCCTTCATTTTTTGGATTCACAATTTATTAATTGAAAGCCATCTTATATAGTAGTCAATATAGAATTGTTTAAGTGAGGCTCAGGGTTGTTATAATTTTGGCATTTAACTGTATTCAACTCTCAGTATTTTGAGGCGTGAATAGGGACCATACATGATTTAATGGTTTAAACATATAGACACATTTCTATTAGTATTCTACATTATTTAATAGATCATGGTGTTAATGTAATGTAAATTTATTTATATTCGTTATCAAGTCATTTTTGCAGTCATATTGCTGGTGTATTTCTAATAAGCATTAAAGAACACAGACTTTGAAATCTTGAAAACCAGATTTGAATATTTTCTCCACCTTAGAGTAAGTTACTTTTCAGTGACTTTAAAGTTGGTTTACTGATATCCACTCCATAAGCTGCTTGTGCGAAGATTTAGTTACATGAACTACAAGGGTTAGGTACATAAAACACTGTCTGGTATGCACTTACAACTCAATGGATGCAATATGTTAGCAGCAGCGTTAACATTGAGTAATTTATACTCTCACTATTTCACAGCAAAAAGTTTATCCTTGCACTTTGCATTAATGTAGTTTGTATCGCTAAACATCTCAACTATATATCATCTAAAAATAGGAGCATATAATACTGAGTATATTTCTCATTACTTACTATTTTCCTGTTTTCCCCTTTTCTCTCTATTTAGGTTACCTACATCTCATACTTGCTTTAATGTCCTTTTACTTCCGGAATATTCAAGCAAAGAAAAACTTAAAGAGAGATTGTTGAAGGCCATCACATATGCCAAAGGATTTGGCATGCTGTAAGACAAAACAAACAAAAAAAAAAAAGAAGGAAGAAAAAAAGAGAAAAAATTTAAAAATCTAATAAATATAACAAGAGGGGGATAAATTTCTGATGGTGATAGTGTCCCAGTACAAAAAGGCTGTAAGATAGTGAACCACAATAGTCACCTATGTCTGTGCCTCCCTTCTTTATTGGGGACATGTGGGCTGGAACAGCAGATTTCAGCTACGTATATGAACAAATCCTTTATTATTATAATTATTTTTTTGCGTGAAAGTGTTACATATTCTTTCACTTGTATGTACAGAGAGGTTTTTTCTGAATATTTATTTTAAGGGTTAAATCACTTTTGCTTGTGTTTATTACTGCTTGAGGTTGAGCCTTTTTTGAGTATTTAAAAAATATATACCAACAAAACTACTCCCCCAAGGAAAATATTGCCACCATTTGAAGACCATGTAACCTTCAAGTATGTACTATTTTTGTCCCTGTATCTAACTCAAATCAGGAACTATTTTTTTTTAAAACGATTTGCTTTTGAAACTTGAAGTCTTGGAAACAGTGTGATGCAATTACTGCTGTTCTAGCCCCCAAAGAGTTTTCTGTGCAAAATCTTGAGAATCAATAAAAATGGAAGGGAGAATTTGGAATGTTTTAATTGCAGCCCTCAGAACTAACTTAGTAACAGCACAACAAAATTAAAAACAACCCATGCCACAGTATGTTGTCTTCATGTGTCTTGCAACAAACTGTATCAGTAGCCAATCCTCTTTCTTAGTATGAAAGGACAGGATTTTTTTGTTCTTGTTGTTCTTGTTGTTTTAAGTTTACTGGGGAAAGTGCATTTGGCCAAATGAAATGGTAGTCAAACCTACTGCAACAACATTATAAAGTTTGTTGTTTACTATAAACAAAAAGCATGTGAAAGTGCACTTAAGATAAACTTTTTATTAATTAACTTGTTACCTAGATTTTAAATAGACAATCCAAAGTCTCCCCTTCATGTTGCCATCATCTCGTTTGATCAGCAATTTTATCAAGGCACATGATCAGTGTTGCAACCTAATGGAAAGGATGGCTACTATACCTTGTGTTATTTAATCATAATAATAAGCTGACCTGGAACTGAATGAAACTATTACTCCTAAGAATTACATTGTATATCCCAAAGGTTAAATTTTACTTCAAAAAGTGTTAGAAATTACTTTCATGTACTATGGAAAAGTACAAATAGATTTAAATTACTGGATATTCAGAAGTAAGTAGTTTCCCCTTTCCTAGTCTTCTGTGTCTGTGATGTTAATTTCTTTTATTGCATTACAAAATAAAAGGATTATGTATTTTTAACTAAGGAGAGACATATTGATAATATCCTTTTACTGCAAGCTATGGCTAATATGCTGAGCTTGTGCCTTGATGATTGTTTTAACTGGTTACTGTACATCGACCTGATGATTTGTTTGAAATTAACAGGAAAAATATGGCTTTCAAATCATTGGAGGGGAAAAAGGATGTCTTTCAGAATTATTTTAATTCTTTTAGTAATTGAGACAGAACTGTTAATGTACCATAATGCTAAATAAAACAGTGGCACTTTTCACCGTAATTTAGTGGAAAAAGAAGACAGTGCTTCCATAATGTGATAAGGTAACATGAAGTTTTTTTGGCCAACCTTTAGAACAGTGCTAAGGTACATACACTACCTTGATGCAAGGGACCTTCAAGTGACTATAGTCATCTTAAAACTTCTCATCCACTGTGCTTCTTCTGTATAATGAAAGTGAGAAGAAAAAAAATTAAATACTCTGGGGGCGTTTTATGTAATAAATTCGTGAAGAAATCTGTGCTCTTCAGTTCTCCAGTTTTATTATCACTACAGTATTGAAATTCTGCAGCTGTAATAATGTATCTGTATGAAAGTTTTTAAGTGATAATTAAGATAGGTTATCAGATACAGAATTCACATCAAATAGTCTTTTAACAAAAGTCAAAAATAAACCTCTTAAAATTTTAAGAGAAATTATTGGTTACACATAACTAGCTGCTCTTACTTGCTTAGTAACTGTGCTGGGCATCTTACTGCTTCTCTCATCTTTGCTACTTCACTACTGTTCGCTAGAATGTCACTGAATAATATTTTAAGAAAGAGGAAAGCAATAGAAATTTTGACTACAGTGGCTACTTTACCCCACATGTTACGCTATGAAAGTGCTTTTTGGCCCAGATATTCTCTCACATATTTTGGTTTTCTTTGAATTGGCCCATAATCTCCGGGAAGCTCGGAAGGGAAAAAATGAACCATAAACTAAAATAATTGGCTTTCCCAATAAATGTAAACTTTCTGTTACCTTTTATTATTATAGAATATTTCAAACATAAAAACAGCTTGCAGCCAAATTTTTCTGGACTCTGACAGCTCTAGCAAATGAGATTGGTGTCCTGACCATGGGCTGTGGTTAATTGCATGATAAAAATCCAATTACAATTTTGTTAGCTTTATTTTGGGATATACGCCTCTGTAGGGAGATACGTATCAAAAAGGAACTTGAAAATTAGGCTTCAGACAGAGAATTTGCTAATGTTATTCAATTCTCCTTGGCACAGACATCTTATTGGAAAGAAAAAATGGTTGTAATTGGGCATTAATCACTCCCTGTTCCCATAAGAACATTGCTGTGCTGGGATTTTAGGCCCCTTTTGGGAATTTGTTTTCAAAAATTTCATAGACTGTCAAGGGGAAGAACTGTATTTCCAAGCCTGTGCTGTCTTCAGTCTTGTTCGCCTTACCTGCTTATTGCAAAAATATTTTTCCTGACCTTCCACCAGCATCCATCTAAGGACCGTCTGTACTCTTCCCACCCTTCCTGGGCCACCTGAGAATCCAAAAACACAGCTTCCACTTGCACCCCTCTTACCTGCTTTTATCCCACAGTGTTAGTGTGTAAAGAATTGCCTGGGGAGGCTGGAGGGTTTTATAAGTACAAAGTCCTAAGCTTTTCTTCCCCTTCCTATTCAGTCCTGTGGGTGGGCATTTGTTAATCACTGCAAGATTTTGATGAGGGTGTGGGTGGATTTCACTGTGTGAAAGGCTGTTAATCCAGTGCTGTTTCACTGAAAATGTTCTCCTCAAGAATACTCATAAACTCCTAATAACTCTTGTGTTTAACCTTAGCAATACCCTAGACTTGGGCTTCAGCTTCTCTGCTTTTTTTCCCATCCCAGTTTATCCAAATCCTAGATGGGTACTCCTCCAGTTCTACTTAAAGTTCTTTCCTGTACTTGCCTAATTCTTTTCTAGTTAACTTCAGTCACTCCCAAAGATTCTTCCCCAATTTCTTGTCTTCTGCTCAGACCTCTTATCTCCAGGATGTCTTTCTGGTACCTCCAAAGTCAGTACACCTGAAAATGAAACTCTTAATGTTGCACCTGTATTGACCATTCATTTTTTTCTCTTTAAAATTGTCACCTTCACCCCAATTATCAAACTCCCTTATCCCTCAATTGTCACAGGTTGTCAGTTATTTCCCCTCAGGTCCCTCCCATTGCTCCTCCTTTATTGTACTTCCTTTCATGCCCTGATCCTCTGATTCATGTGGACATTCTTTGTAGCTTCCTAACTTAACTCCCTGACTCTAATCTCCTCTTCCAATCCTTTTTATTCTGCTAAAACACAATTTTGCTAATATAATATTCTCTGTCCAAAAACTTTTCTTTGAATAAAATCTGCAAGTCTGGCATCCAGCGCCATCCACAGCCTAGGCCCCAACTACCTTTCCAATTTTGCCTTCCATTACAGGCACCTCTCCCTGCATCCCTACCCAGCATCTTCACTTGTCATGTTTAATTATTTTATTAATATACTTCTCAAATACTCTTCCAGACCAAATTTTAAAAATACCTCACCCATAAAGACTTCATCAACCCCCAAAGTGCCTCTGATGCATCTGTGGTAACACAGCATGGTGGGGCACATTTCTTATTTGAACAGTGAGGAGTCACTGGAATTCCTATGGTGTGTTTCAGGGGCTTCTCTTGATAAGATCTTTTCTACATTTCAGTTTTGTTAATGAAGCTTCCGTTTAGTTTTTTTTTAACCATTGCCTGGATTGTAAGTTATTTCACAATGGAGATTGTCATTTTTGTTTTATCCATTTGCCTGTCATATGTAGTAGGTGTGCAGTGACTTCGTTAAAGGATTCCCTCCATCTTTCTCCTATCTTGTCAGTGTTCCCATTGGAATGACTGAAAACAACCCAGCATGCAATAGAATGTTCAGTGAAGCTTCTTGTTGGATCCATTTTTGCATATGGTACATTGTAGTGATCTAACTTTACTCTTTGGTATGTGAATATACAGTTGTCCAAGTGCCAGTTGTAAAGACTATTATTTCTTCAGAATGGTCTTGGCACCCTTGTGGAAAAACAATTGACCGTAAATATAGGACTTCATTTCTGGACTCTGAGTCATATTCCATTGCTCTGTATGTCTGTCCTTATGCCAGTGCTACATTGTCTTGATCACTGTAGCTTTGTAGTAAGTTTTGGATTTGGAATGTGTGGATCCTCCAACTTTGTTCTTTTTCAAGATCATTTTGTCTATTTTGGGTCCCTTGCATTCCATATGAATTTTAGGATCAACTTGTCAATTTTTGCGAAACAGGCATCTGGGATTTTGATAGGGATTGTGTTGAATCCATAGATCAATTTGAGGAATATTGCTATTTTAACAGTATTAAGTTTTTCAATCCATGAACTTGCTTTTTCTTCCCATTTGTTTAGGTCTCTAGTTTCTTTCAATGATGTTTGATAGATTTTAGTGTACAAGTCTTGACATCTTTGGTTAATTTTTTCTTAATTTTTTATTCTTTTTGATGCTCTTACATTTATTTTCTAATTTTCATTTTTGGATTATGCATTGTTACTGTCTAGAAGTACAGTTGATTTTTGTATAATCTTGTATATTATAGCTTTTCTGAACTCATTCTAATTTTTTTTTGATTCTTTAGTATTTTCTATATATAAAATCATGCGTCTGTGAATAGAAATACTTCTTCCTTTCCAATCTGGATTCTTATTTCTTTTTCTTGCCTAAGTGCCCTGGCTAGCACCTCCAGTAAAAAACTGAATAGAAGTGGCAAGAGCAAATGTCTTTTTCTTGTTTCTGATTTAAGGGGGGAAAGCACTGTCTTTCACCATTAAATATGATGTTAGCTGTGGATTTTTCATAGATGCTTGGGGTTGATGAAATTCTCTCCTATTTCTAGTTTGTTGAGTGTTATTATCAAAAAAGGGTATTGAATTTTGTCAAATGCTTCTGTATCTATTAAGATTGTCATGTAGTTTTTGTCCTTTATTCTGTTAATATGTTGTATTATATTGATGGATTTTGTATATTGAACCAACCTTGCATTCCTGAGATAATCCCACTTGTCCATGCTACATAAACCTTGTTCTATGCTGCTGGATTTGGTTTGCTAGTATTTTATTTAGAATATTTGCATCTGTATTCACAAGATATAATAGTCTGTAGTATTCTTTTCTTGTTATGTCTTTGTCTGGTTTTGGTCTCATAGAACGAGTTGAGAGGTTCCCTCCTCCTTCAACCCAGTGAAGTATGTTTCAAATGAACTACTTACAGACCCTGAGCTTTGATCTTTAGATGCTGGGGAACACAGAAATGGTACTTGACTGTTAATGTAAAGAGTTCTAGGGTAAGACATGCCTTAAGTGGCCTGTGGCAGCTCACTAGAGGGTACTTCCACCATCAGTGGGTCTGAGATGTGTGTTTCCCATAGGCCACAGGCAGTCACTCTAAGTGATAGGCCATAAGCCATCTTGAAAATTAGTCTGCACAGATGGGCTTCCTACATGGAGCCAGGCACCCAGCAGCTGAGTGCCATCCAGTGTAGAAGCTGTTGGAGAGAAGAGGTTGTAAGCTCCTAGCCAAGCCAGAGAATTTTAGTCGAGGTTCCCAGCAGGGAGTACTCCAGGGGAGAAAGCCATTCCCCACCCTACCACAAACCACTACTACCACCGTCACTACCTAGGTTCAATATCAGCTACAGCAATTGGGTAAGGCAGGATCCTTTTCTCTAATCCCCTCCCCTCCGGAAAGGTGAGAAACAGCTCTTGAGTAGGAAAGAAGGTGGAGAGAGGAGGAGAAAAACTGCCCACACATTTGTCTTCAGGCTTCCCACCCAGAAAGAAGGCCTGAGCAAGAGACAGAGTTATGTTTTCAGTTGAGAGAATTTGGCATTTTGATGTTTCACTAGTGCGAGCTTCTTAATACCCAGAGAAATAGATGTTTTAATACCAGAAAGTGACCAGAAAAGCTACATGGACTGAGATTTCATCCCAGAAAAGCAAATCCAGAGAGCAGGCTTACAAGAAGAAAAGGGTTATGTTCTACCCCTGTCCCTCCCATACACAGAATCTTCATTAATTCAGAAATCTGACCTATGGAAAGGACTGAAGACACTTAGGATTTATAAGGAAGATTTCTATAGGAGATTTTAAAACTTGTTTCTATTCCTATTCCAACTGAAGTGTGACATTTTTTCCTTTCATTAACATTTACTGGGCAATACCTATTGAATATTTGCCATTTTGTAGAGTGCTAGAATTTTCAGGTTGATTCAGAGCTGCTTTGTTGACTTAAGGAGTCTCTTATAATATAGGGAGACAATCTAATTGGGCAAGGCATAAGCACAAACCACTAAGGGAAATAGAAGTATTTAAATTTGGGCAGAGAATTCAGATCCAAAAATCTTTCAGATAGGTGGTGAAAGTTTAGCTGAATCTTAACGGATAAGTGTTTACTAGGCAGATAAGTGGAGGGTGTACAGTATTGCCTGAGTGTAGGGCTTGAAGGGATCAGGATGGGATTGGGAAAGAAGATGGGTCAGGATAGAGGGCCTTATAGAACATACCAAGAACTTTTGATTTTATTTTGTAGTCATGGAGAAGCAAAAATCCTTTGTATTTTATATTATATTTTATAATGTGAACTAGAAGATTGTAAGTGTCTATGTGGTCTTTGCAGTTAGGAGATTACTGCCATAATTCTAGAAAGGCAGATAGTCTAAGGATAGATGGGAGGCTACAGTCCAGGGCATGTTGGAGACTGCGACTGGGTAGTTGATTATATACTCTTGCCTGGGTGAACAGTTGAAGACAACTCCCACGTTTTTGGTTTGGGTGACTGGGTGGATAGTGTTGCTGTTGGGTCCATGCAACAGGAGGAGCAAGTTTTAGAGGGAAAATTAGTACAGTTGGGTCATGTTTTAGTTAAAAATACAAGTCTAGGGAGAAGCCTACACCGAAGATAAAGATGTGTGACTCCAATGTACCAATCATAGCTGAATCTATAGGCAGGAACATTATCAGGGAAAGGGAATAGAGGAAAGAAGGAGAAAGATGGAATCCGTGGAGATGCTAGCTTTGGGGAGTTAGACAAAAACCCACAGTGAAGGAAAATGGGAATGAGCAGTTCATTTATTGGCTGGCTGGCTTTTAGCTGCTCCACTGGACAGACTGCAACCTCCATGAGGGCAGGGGCTTTGTGGAGCCATACAGTGGCCAGAGTGTCTCAGAAACTCCCATCCTCCTCCCTATTGACCCTTTGCATACCACTGGCAGAACCTCCCTTACCCCAATCTCCACTCACTGTAGCTTTTAAGAAGGGCATACATATACTTACTGTTGTCACTATAAAGATAAGTTGGCCAAGTGAAAACCTTTTGAAACTTTTGAAATGTATATATTAACTACAAAATCATAAGTAATCCCCCTGAAGGTCCTATTGCTGTGGCTGACACTGCTGGGTTTGGCTTATTTCTCAGTGGGTCCAAAAGGACACAGTAGGGAAATCTAATCTGTTCCTTGAAGCAAATGAGAATGTACCTTTGTCCCAGAGGTAATCGCCTGTGGCAGGGAAAAAACCTCCAGTGGCTTCAAGCTGAGATTGAGCAGGAGGATCCCTTCTTGCCACAGCTAGATGGTATGTATACACTTGGGCCCTGTGAATCGAAATTGTCCCATTACCTAACAATGCTTTTAAAAAGTTACCCCCAATGTGCTTGCATCCAGCACTCAAACCCAGTGAAAATGCCATTCACCTTCAATACATAGAAATAGGACTGAGATTTTTTCAAATTCAAATTGTGTTCCCCAAAATGTTCATCATAACTCCATAGTGCCTCTCACAATCTGTATTTTTAGGTTTACTTCATTATTGTCTAATTCCTTCCTTTCATTGTAAGCTCCATGAGAGTAGGAACGTGTCCATTTTCTTTACCCCAGTGCCCAGTACATACAAATTTGTTGAATGCATGGATGAAATTATGATTGCAAAGCCAAAGGGCCTGATTTGCCAACCGGACTTCCAGATTTCTACAGAAGCTACCAATAAATACTATAAGAATGGTTCCTGCATGTGAAAGTGATCTGAGATAGAGCTTTTCTGGCACCTAGCCACTCCTCACACCTTCCTCCTGCTGTGCAAGGACAACACAATTTCACATTGTTCTTAGGAGTGTAGCTGGTTTCGGAAAAGCGATGAAAAACAGCTTGTTTTCTATATATCCCTGAGAAGGTGGTGAGTAAATTTATCAAGTTTTCCTAAATAATTTATGAGGATCTCTTTGTTTCCATCCCACTCCTCTCTACCTGCCCTAGTCTCTACTCCCACCACCACTCCCAAGTCACACTTGGAATCCCATTATTCATTTAAGGGTGGCTTTTTGTGTCTCATCACAACCATCTGGGTGCTTTAAATTGCTTCTACATAACTGTCCCATAGAGGAAATTAATAAAGTGAACACACACATAAAAAAAACGCTGAATTCACATGAAGTGGAAGCAGCCGTGGGACAGCACATGCCCACTCCGGGGGAACAGGAGGAGCTCTGCCTCAGGTAGGCTTCACTCTAGTCCTCTGCTTTCTTTCACGTGGGACACGGTAAACCTACAGTTATTTAGCCATGTGCTTTATAACATGAATTCCACCTTCTAAGGTTGCTTTTGCAGTCATCATGGACCTTAAGTATTTAGGAAATTACAGAAATAATATAGAGAGCCCTACCAATAGTCTATTCGTTTTTAATGTAAAATTGCCACTTCCCATAAATATTTATCTCATGACCACCTAATTGAAGATGAAAACATTTTAACTGCCTTATGTGGCTTCAGGGAAAAAACTGAATGTTAACTGACCATTGGAGGGGCTAAAGGGCAGGCGTCCAATATCCAATTTTGACAACAAGCTAAAGTAATTGGACTGTGGAAGTTTCAGGGTGAAACTGGCCTGAAAGATTATCTTGCCCAACCCTTAGTTTACGGATTAAATATAGCAAGCTGTGAAGTGCTTTGCCCAAGATCACTCTGGCCATTTCATTTATATAACTAAAGCTAGAAACCAGAGAGCCTCTGCCTCCCACAGTGCTCATTCCACAGCAGCATGCCAGCTGGACTTCATCTCCCTTCGGTGGGCATTGTCTTGGCTTCATTGTGAGGAGGCTCCCTAGAGGGCTTGACCATGGGGGATGGGGGGCGGGGGGGCAGCACTCCAGTCAACTAGCTTTCATTTGTTGGACTGTTCATATTGAAAAAAGGTCAGAAATTAGAGCCAGGTCCCCATTCCCATTCCAGTTCCCTCCCCATGCCACTGAAGAAACAAATTTACTAAAGTTCCCCAAATTATTGTCTTTTTCTTTTACAGTAAGAGCAATACTGCCAAAAGGTTCCCCAGAGTCATGTTTCTCCTAGATATTTCTCCTTGAAAACTGTTGTTTGGCATGGAGATGAAGCCTGGGATGGGAAGTTCCAGATGCCCTGATCCCAGCCCCACTGGTCCTGCCTTTGCTGCCCATTCTCACTGCTTGTCTCCATGTCTTCATTTGAAGGGCTGCAGGGCTGACTGTGACCAGAGTCCACTTCCTTACTGTTAAATCCTGCCTTAATTGCCATGCTTTATAGAAGAAAACATTTTCTGCCTGAGTTCAGGAGCAATCTTGAGGTCAGCGGTAAGGTTTTTCATTGGTAAGTATTCAGTAGTTGCTGAATGATAAACAGGTGGGATGGGGAGAAGAGCCCTAGGAAAAAATGTTTCTACGTGGTGATGGAATTGCTTCCTATTTGCTTTCTGATGTGTTGGAGAACTATTTTCTGTCCTCTTCCTGAACCGTGTGTTCTCATTACTGGGGCATGCAGTGCTTCCTCACTTCTTTATTAAAGGAGCTCTTGGTAAAGAAATCTTGAAGGAGAAAATGTGTGGGCACCAGGAGACTTCTGATTCTCTCCACCAAATATTAGGTCTTTTGTTCATGAGAAACCCCTGCCTTAGGATGGCTTGGATCTGAGTCAGTAGTGCTGGATCCAATTGTACATATTCCAGGCTGTGGAGGTTGTTGCTGGGTGTTGGCCTTTTCTTTTTGGGGTGCTCCATGTTTCTGTCTCCATGGACTAGTCTTTAAAAAGTTTGCCTTTCGATTTCCTGCCAATCGCTGGCTCTTGGGGATCACTCTGCACAATGCCTGTGCACTGGGTGGAGAAGTCCCTCATGACCCCCTCCCCCTCCCATGGTGGTAGGTTGCTGTCCACAGAAAGATTTCTCTGTTGTGCTCTCTGTTCTAGACTACCCAGAGACCCTATAGATAAAACCAGAGCTAGTTTGCTCTGCCTTCTTGAGGGGGACCTGATTCTCACAGTTGCCCTCACTGCCTGTTCCTTGGAGCCTGCCTTTAGGGTCATCCTGGAAGCTGCCTGGGCCTCCACCTTCTTAAGCAAGCCACTCTTAAGAGCTGGGTAGAGACTGTTTTAGAGACTGTTTTTTTTTTCCAGACTGAAAGTCAAAAAGGGCATCGTGTTCTCCCTCTCTCTCCTGTTCTTGACTATTGCCTTTACCGCTGCCTCGCTCTCGTCCACGAGGATAGCATTGTAGCTGGAGAGCACATTCTTGGAGTAAAGCTCTTTGACCAGCTCCTTGTTGCCTAGCAACCAGGCATGTGCCAGCTCTGACCTTTGGAGCTTCAGTTGGCATTGCTTATAAAAGGCTTTCTGCTCCATCAGCCAGGCATTGGCCTCATATTTCTTCATGGACTCCAGAAGACTGAGTTTCTTTTTCAGCAAGTTCTCTTTTTTCCAGTTGAAGGACAGAATTGAGTAGGACTTCTCTGTTTCCATGAGCTTTATGCTCGCTCCAAATACAGAATAGCACTTGTTTCCCTGATTGCTGATGCTGTCCAAAAAGCTCTGACAGTTGCTCTGCTGGTGGCTCCTCCATGAAGCACCCAGTCATGCCTGGGGATCTGCCATTTCTCTGCCCACCTGGGGACCTGGCCACCAGTGTTCTGTTAGCAGACCTATGAGGGCACTTAGTGAACTGTGGGCACTGTGACCACAGGGTTCTATTCTGGGCCCCAGTGTTTGTTGTTGGGAACTCTGTGGGTTGCCACAACATGCAGTGTGGCAGCCAAGTGCTTCTCTCCCAAAGACAGTGATCTTGGGAGACTCGTTTACTTCCACCCGCTAACAGTCCCTTTTCCAAGGGGACATCCTCCATGTCTCTGTGTGATAGGAGCTAAATTTGCAGGGGCAGGAATGAGAAAGGTCTGTATGTTTGCTTTTCAGTCTCTTAAAGGTGTTGGAGGTTTCTTAAATTTGGTTCCATCTGATCTCCCTGGCAAGTGGTGATGAGGAAGTTTTTAATAAGGGTATTAACAGAGATGAGATTTAGAGTTATGATTTAATAGAGGAACTTTTCTGTAGGGTGGTTGAAATGATACTTTATAGAGTTTTGTTGTATGAGTCTCCAAGAATGGAACTGATCAATTTGTTGAAGTTGGGCCCCTTCTGTAATTGTGATATGCAAGAACTACATTCAAAGATGAAACCTCCCAAAAGTTAAAAAAGGGGGGGGGTGGTTAGGGGAGGCAGAGGAAGAGAAAGAAGAGAACATCAGCTAGCGGTTTGTCCCTGGATGCTGAGCTCAAAAATGTGGCCTTGTTTGGATGTTAGACCTTTCTAGTTAGCCTCAGACATGGTGACAGCAAGTGGGCCATGAACCCTTCCTTAGATGATGCTGGTGCCAGTCTGCAGAGGCTCTAAATACCTAAGCCTGCTCTGTCATCCCTCAAACAATAGCCCCGTTTACAATGAGCATACTCACATAAGCTGCTCCATTTGCTCTACCAGGAATTTAGTGTGTTGTATGACTTCAGTCACTGTGCAACTCAAGATTGTTACTTGTTAAGGTTTCTTTTTTTAAACAGTCAGCCTTTTAACAACTATAATCTTCTTCTTAGGATCTGTTGATGGTTGCCCACACAGTATGTAAATCATCCATGTTCTTTTCCCCTCATACTTTTCCACTGACTCCTATTTTCTAGTCCATCCCCAACTCTCCTCAAGACCAGCAGACCCCCAACCTCTTTTATCTGCATGTGTTCTTGAAATAGTGCTGCCGTTTTCTTCAGGTCACCAACCCTCGGGAACTTCTATTCCATGCATCTCACAATAGGTAGATTCCATCTATGTTCTCCTTCCTTCGGAGTTGCTGTTTTGCCAAACCCTACTGTGGAAAAACACAAAGCTTTGATAGCTCCCTGACCTTCCTGACCAAGGGGCCTTACCCTGGCCTACATTTAGATTAAAGGTGATACTTTTATTAGTAAAATTAAATGATACAAAAGTGATTTCTAAAGTAGAAAATGTTACATAAATTTAAATGAATCTTCATGAATTCAGGTTGCCCCAAACATCCAGGCCGCTCTTTTCCCATTGAATGGCCTTCGTATAGTTTGGATGGCTGATCCCAAAAGTATCCCCAGCCTCAGGGCTAGGTAGATTAGTCAAAGCCAATCAGGGTAGTGCTATCTGCCTTGCCACAGGTTGACTTGGATTGGGGATGCCCAAAACCGCTTTGGCCCAAGGTATCACAGAGTGTTTACTATGAGACGGGGAAAGAGCATGCTTGCTCCCAAATGAGAGTTTTTTTGAAGCCACACTCTGTTCAAGCAAGGAAGTATATGGCTCCAGTTGATACTGTCAACGTTCTTACCACCAAGGGGACCCAGCCTTGAGATGATGCTGACCTGTGGAGGGACAGAAGTTTTTAAATCACATGGCTCAGCTATTTCATTAAATCATCTCAGAGATCTTCAACTAACAGTATCTTAATTGCTCTAATTGACATAGGAAAATTTTACTTCTTAGCAAAGTACCAGAATTCCTTTATGTGGGAAGGGGACTTTGTGGAAATGATGTCGAACCATTACACACTGTACAGGAAGGTCTATCTTTGACACCACTGACCTTAAACAGTAGGAAAACCATCACAGTGGGTTGGGTGGTTGGATTTTATTGCAACTGGTGAAGCAGCTAAATTTACCTAGCTGTGTAATTATTAACTATCTTTCCTGTCCCCTTAGGGTCGTATCTCCTAGCCCAACCCCCTGTAGGTCAAAAGTTGCTAGTTTGTTTTACAATCAGCAAAGCCGAGTACTGTGTTTTAAAACATCCAGGGGTAATCTTCAAATATTTAACTAATCAGAACAGATACTGGCTATAAACAAGCATTGCAGCTGAGAACAGTCTTCACCTGAAACACCTCATCATAAATGTGCTTATATGCTTGAACAATTTTAGAGTTGTAAGGGGTTTTAGAGAGCAATTATTAGTTTAACCTACTATTATATGAGGATTAACTTTGCAATGATGTACTGATTGAAAAGAGAGAAGGAGGAACTATACTTATATATAAGACAAAATAGACTCATTACTATAAAAAGGGACAAAGAAAGTCATTATTTAATGATAAGGTGTTAATTTACCAAGAATACTATTATGTAAATATATATGTACCCAACAACATCAAAACATCTAAAGACATGAAGTAATTATTAAATGATCTGAAGAAAGAGTTGGACTGCAGTAATATACTTGTAGGGGACTTCAATACCCCACTTTCAACAAGGGACAGATCATTTACACAGAAAATCAGTAAAAGAAACATTAGATTTGAATTAAGCTTTAAACCAAATGGACCTAACAGACACATACAGAACATTCCACCCAAAAGCAGCAGAATATACATTTTTCTTAAGTGTACGTGAAACATTCTACAGGATAGATTATTTAAGTATTAGGCCACAAAAAAATATTAACATATTTAAGAAGATTGAAATCATAACAAGTACCTTTTCAGATCGCAATGGCATGAAACTAGAAATCGAGAGAAAGAAATCTTGGAAAAGACACAAATATGTGGAAATTAAACAACATGCTCCTAAACAACCAATGGGTCACAGAAGGAATCAAAAAGATTTAAAAAAATAAAAATGAAGATGGAAATAAAACATATCAAAACTTACGAGATACAGTAAAAACAGTCCTAAGATGGAAATTTATTGCAGTAAATCCCTATGTGAAAAAGAAAGAGGATCACAACAAATGATTCCCTGTTACACCTAAGGGAACTAGAAAAAGAAGAACAAGATAAACCCAAAGGTGGCAGGAAGAAGGAAATAATGCAGGTTGGAGCAGAAATAAATGAAATAAAGACTGGAAAAGCAATAGAAAAAAATTAACATAATCGAGTTGTTTTTTTAAAAAGATAACAATCAACAAATCCTTACCTAGCCTAACCAGGAAATAAAAAAGAAAGTACTCAAATAAGATCAGAAATGAAAAAGGGGACACTATACCTGATACTACCAAAATACAAAGAATCATAAGAAACTGCTATGAACAATTATAGACTAAAAAATTGGATAGCCAAGAAGAAATGGATAAATTCCTACGTAATCCACCCTATTAAGAATGTATTGGAGGAGACAGACTTCTAAACTCTTGAGTGAGGTTCTGCCTACCCAAGGCCACTGCTTTGCAGAGACCCCCAGATGAAGCCACTGACACCATTTCTGACCAGGAGACAAAAATCTTCAAGCGAGGACTTAGGGTATAAGAAAGAAGGGAGAATACGTTAAACTCAAAGTCATTGGACAGGACAGCAGTGAGACTCACTTCAAAGTGAAAACGACAATACATCTAAAGAAATTCAAAGAATCATACTTTCAAAGACAATGAATTCACTCAGGTTTTTCTTTGAAGATCAAAGAATTGGTGATAATCATAATCCAGAAGAACTAGGAATGGAATAAGAAGATGTGATCGAAGTTTATCAGGAATAGATGGGGGGAGGGGTCATTCAACAGTTTAGATATTCTTTTTATTTTTTTTCTTTTCCTTCAATCCTTTTTTATTTTTAAAAATAGTTCTTTTGTAATGTGGTGTTCAAAACAGAATTGAAAACTGGCACCCAATCTCTTTCAACCTTATCGAATTCTAGTGAGTTATTATTGTTTGTTTTCATTGTGCTGATTTATCATTATCGAGCCTCAGGCCCCTTCATATTGCCCACTCCTGTTTAAAAATTACATGTATGCAAATAGAGGCCACCTTTTTCAGGACTACGTGTGGTTATAAATAAGATTAACCAATGCAAGTGTTCATGATGACTTTCCAATTGGCCCTGAAGTTCTAGCATGTGATTGGTTCACTCCTGGCCTATGACTTTCAGTGGGAAAGAGAAGTTTTTCAAAGATCTGAACTGTGGAAAAAATGACCTTTCCTTAACGTTAAGCTATGTTTAAAATTTGAGGGTCTGGACAAAAGAAGAGAAATAGCAAGTTGGAGTCAAGGTGAATGAAGACAAAGCATTTTAAATTTTTAAAAAAATCTTATAAGAAGATCACAGAAAAGTTCTAATCTTCATTAACAATTAGTAGTTATTCATGCAGAAGGGTGTATAATAGAACACTGCTCTTTTAAAATTGTATTATATTTTTACTTTTAGGCCTGGGATATAGGTTTTAAATAGACATTGTTCCAGCTTTATTAAAATAAACAATATTTGTAAAAATCTTTTTTAAAAAGATTAAATCATTAAGAAATAGAATATCTGAATAGACTAATAGTGAGTAAGGAGATTGAATCAGTAGTAAAAAGTTTCCAACCAAAGAAAAGAACAGGATCAGACAGCGTGACCACTAAATTCTAGCAAACATTTAAAGAAGAATTAATATTAATTTCTCTCAACTCTTCCAAAAACATTGAAGTAGGGGGAGTACTTCCAAACTCATTTTACAAGGCTAGTGTTACCCTGATACCAAAGTCAAAAAGAACACTACAAGAAAAGCAAATTACAGGCTAATATCCCTGATGAATATAGGTGCAAAAATCATCCACAAAATGTTAGCAAATAAATTCAAGAACATATTGAAGAATCATTCACTGCGATCAAGTAAGATTTATCCCTGGGATGCAAAGATGGTTCAACATATGCAAATCAATATAAGACAACTCATAACAAAATGAAGGATAAAAATCATATGATCATCTCAATAGATGAAGTAAAAGTATGACAAAATTCAACACTGTCTCATCATAAAAACTCAATGGATTAGGTACAGAGGGAATGTATCTCAAAAAATAAAAGCCATATGACAAACCTGTAGCTAAAATCACTCTCAACAGTGAAAAGTTGACAGCTTTTTCACTAAGATCAAGGGCAAGGATGCCCACTCTCACCAATGCTTTCAAAGATAGTGTTACTGCAAGTCCTAGCCAGAGCAATTAGAAAAGAGAAAGAAACAAAAGGCATCTTAATAGGAAGGAAGGAAAAGTGAAATTGTCTCATTGCTGATGATATGACCTTATATATAGAAAACTCAAGTCTCCACCAAAAAATACTGTGAGAACTGATAAACAAATTCAGTAATGTTGCAGGATACAAAATCAACTTAGAAAAATCAGTAGTGTTTCTATATGCCAATAATGAACTGTCTAAGAAGGAATTTAGCAATATCCCATTTATTAATACAATAGCAACAAAAATATTGAATACTGAGGTGTAATTTAAGGAGGGAAAAAATTTGTCATACTGATAACTATAACACACTGATGAAAGAAATGAAGAAAACAAATAAGTGGAACAATATCCCTTGTTCATGGATTGGAGGAATTAATATTGTGACGCTGTTTATAGTACCCAAAACAATCTACAGATTTAATGCAATCCATATAAAAATCCCAATTTCTCCAGAAGTGGAAAAAAATTCTTAAATTTGTATGCAACCACAAAAGACCCAATACAACCAAAACAATCTTGAGCAAAAAGAAATATTACACTCCCCGATTTCAAACATATTATAAAGCAATTTAATCAAAACGGCATGGTACTATCCCAAAGACAAACACATCAATGGAACTGGATAGAAAACCCAAAAATAAAGCCACAAATTCATAGCCAACTGATTTTTGACAGAGATGCCAAGAACACATAATGGGGAAAGGGCAGTATCTTCACTAATGATGCTGAGAAAACTGGATATCTACATGACAAAGAATTAAATTAGACCCTTAACTATACACAAAAATCAACTCAAAAAGTATTAAAGACTTACAAGACCTAAAACTGCAAAACAACTAGAAGAAAACATAAGGAAAGAGCTCTATGACATTGGTCTGGCCAATGATTTTTTTGGCGACCCCAAAAGCACAGGCAACAAAAGAAAAAAATAGACTAAAGGGATGGCATCAAACTAAAAAGCTTCTGCACAGCAATGGAAACAAAATGAATAGACAATCCACAGAATGGGAGAAAATATTTGCAAACCATACATCTGGTAATGGGTTAATATCCAGATTACGTAAGGAACTAAACAACTCAATAGCTAGAAAACAACCTGATTTGAAAAATGGGCAAAGTACCTGAACAGACATTTTACAAAAAAAGATACACAAATGGACAATATTTACATGAAAAAATGCTCAGTACCATTAATCATGGGGGAAATGCAAATTAAAACAGCAATGAGATATCATTTCACACCTGTTAGAATGGCTTTTATCAAAAAGATGAAATATATCAGGTGTCGGAGAGGATTTGCAGAAAAAGGAACTCTTATACATTGCTAGTGGAAATGTAAATTAGTACAACCATTATGGAACATAGTATGGAGGTTCCTCAAAAAACTAGAATTGACAGATGACTCAGTAATCCCACTTCCTGGTTATATCCAAATGAATTAAAACCAATGTGTTAAAGTGATATTTTCACTCCCATGTTTATTGCAGCATTATTCACAATGGCCAAGATGTGGAAATAACCTAAGGTGTCCATCAATAGATAAATGGATAAAGAAAATGTATGTGTACACAATAAAATGCTATTTGGCCTTAAAAAGGGAAAGAAATCCTGACATTTGAAACAACATGGATAACTCTGAAGAACATGATCATAAGTGAAATGAGACAGGCACCGAAATACAAATATTGCATGATCTCAATAATATGTGGAATATTAAAATGTTGAATTCATAGAAGTAAATGGTAGAATGATGGTTCCCAGAGGGTGAGGGGAGTGGTGGGAAAAGAGGGAAATGGAGAGTTGATTAAAAGCTACAAAATTTTAGATAGGAAGAATAGTTTGAGGTCTATTGCACAGCTGGTGACTATAGTCAGTAATAATGTATTACGTATTTCAAAATAACAGTAAATTTCAAATGTCTCACCATAAAAAATAATAGGTTTAGGTGATGGATATGTTAATTAGCTTGATTTATATATCAGAACATCAGATTGTACCCTGTAAATGTATACAATTATGATTTCTCAAAAATTTTAAACTGTATTTATGGAAACAAATAAAAATCACTGAAGTATGTGTAGTTGCCTTCTCTGGAGCATGGCCCACAAATATACAGTTAGCTGACCATGTGGGGGCAACTTACCAGGTAAATGCTAGCTGTACCTGGGGTACAAGGCCAAGAAACACATATAATATTAAACTTTCCATGCTTGGGATTTCTCTTATAATAGCTGTGTTAAGATATAATTTACAAAGTTGTGCGTCCACTGCCACAATTAATTTTGGAACACTTTGTCACCCCCAAAAGTAACCCTGTACCCATTGGCAGTCACTTCCCATTGGCAGTCACTTGTTCCAAACCCTTCTAGCCCCAAGCAACCACTGAACTACTTTTTATGTCTATGAACTTACTTATTCTGGACATTTTGTATGAATGCAATCCTATAATGTGTGACCTTTTGTGTCTAGTTTATCTTACTGGGCATAATGTTTTCAAGGTTCATTCATGTAGCATGTGCCAGGTCTTTATGTTTATTGCATAATAATATTTCATTAGGTAGATATACCACAGTTTATTTATCCATTCCTCAGCTGATGGATATTTGGGTTGTTTCTGCTTTTTGACTATGAATAGTGTTGCTATGAACGTAAGTGTTCAAGTTTTAATTTGGACAGGTTTTTATTTCTCTGGGGTATATACCTAGGAGTGGAATTGCTGTGTCATACAGTAACTCTATGCTTACCCATTTGACAGGCTAGCAAAGTGTCTTCCACATTGGCTACACTATTTAACATTCCCACCAGCCATGTGTAAGGATTGTGATTTTTCCATATCTCTACTAACATTTGTTGTTATCTGCCTTTTTGATCATCGCTATCCTGGTGTGAGGGGTAAAGTACTATTTTATTGTGGCTTTTATTTGCATTTACCTGATGCATAATGATGTTGAGCATCTTTTCATGTGATTATTGGTCATTTATATTTTTAAAAGATGTTAATTAGCAGACAAAAATATTAAAAAGTTATTCTAACTGTATCTATTAATGTAAGTTCAAAAGTTAGAGACATGAAAGATTAAAAAGTACTTTAAATGAAGTTTCTAGAGGTTAAAACAACAGTGCCTGAGATGAAAAATCCACTGAATGGGAATAACTTGTGGATTAGACATTACAAAAGAAAAGATTAATGTACTTGAAGATGTAGCAATATAGACTATCCAAAATGAAATGCAGAGATAAAAATAGAAACATGGAACAACATCACTCAGACTAATATAGGTGTAAATCAGAATTCCCTGAAGGAGAGGAAAAGCAGGGGCAGAGAAAGAAATATTTCCAGAAACGATAGCCAGGAGAGAGAAAAATGGCAGAGTAAAGTTAACCTCCTGGATTCCTGCTCCCAGAGAAAGACGTGTAGATCTCGGTCTGCTACACGTGAGTAGATTGCTCTCCTGCAAGAATAGCAGTGTGAATCGGTGGAGATTCAGCATGGGACACACAAAACAGGAAAAAAAAAAAAAAAGGTGAACAGGAGATACAAATGTGAAATCTGGGGAGTGCGAGACAGACAATAGAGAGTGGAGCGTGGGATGGCTGTGCCTGCCTGGCCAGCAAGTGCAGTGGGATCAGACCCACAAGAGAAAGTCTTGTTTTCCCACTGACTTCCACACCCACCAAGACAGAGACCTGCCTGAAGTCAGTGCAGAATCATGGCAGGAGACGTGGGGCTCTACGGAGAGAAGACAATAGTGGGAGGCATCTTGAACTCCCCGGAGCTCTGTGCCATGACTGCACTGGGCATGGGAGGGACTGGTCTGAACTACCACTGGAGGTAGTTAGGAGACAGGAAACTTGCCTCTGGCACCCAGCGGGTCCAGATCAATGGAGGTGATCACTAAGTAAGGGACTCTAACTTGGAAACTGCTGTGGGAGAATAGACTCACTCAGGGCAGGTCAGTAAGAGCGAGAGATCCTGCTGGACAGGCATGAGATTGTGGGAGGGTGACATAAAAGAGACAACGGGGCATCCTGATGACTCAGCTCCCTGATCTGGCGCCTGCCAACTCCTGAACGGTTGCCCCCAGTGTTAGCGCTCTGTGGGCGGGCGGTTGCCATTTTCAGGGTCCACAACCCAGCCACTGCGATGTGATACGGTGTCGGGCAACCCCCTTCCCCTAGCCTGGGTACTCTCATGACAAGCTCCACCCATATACAACCTAAGGTCAACTAGCCAGGCCTGTTTTGTATGGATGAATTTTGAATACTTCCCCAGTCGTGGGAGGCTAATGCCCGTGGGACTTACAGGTGCTGGGGCGCTGGGCGGGCTGGGGCACCAGCCCCTCCCTCTAGCCAGCATCTTTCATGCTGAAAGTGGTGGGCTCCACCCCTGGAGGTACTGCGAGACAAGAAAAGTCACTTTCCCTCTGCAACTAGGGTGAATCCATGGGGCCTTGGCGCAAATCAATAGTTGACAGCACAGTGTCTTGGCTGGTTAGACAAAAATCCTGGCCAGAGACCAAAACAGGCTCCCCAAGTAACCCCTCCCATCAGGAGCAGACTCCCAACTGTGGTAGAAGAACCCTGAACAACATATTAGCAGCTCCCCCTAGTGGCAGAGCACGCAACCATAGAAGTACACACATCCAGGCTGACAGCAGCTACAATCTGCCTTGCTCCTATAGCATCTACTGGAACAGAACCCACACAGGGCGTGTTACCCTCCAAATGAAAACTGAAAGGTGAGAAGCAATGACTGATCGAGATGGGAAGGACTCAGTGAAAGATCTCTGAAAGTATGAAGAATCAAATGGAAAGCACACCCCCAAAGAGGAACACCAGCTCTCTAGCAATGGACATTAACCAAACTCAGAATACTAAAATGACAGAAGAATTTCAAACATGAATTGTAAGAAAACTCAATGGTATGCAAGAAAAAAATGGATGACCAACACAAAGAAACCACAAAATAAATCCAAGACTTGGAAGAAAAATTCACCAAAGAAATTGAAATATTAAAGAAAAATCAAACTGAACTCCTGGAAATGAAGAATTTATGCAGGAAACTACAAAACACAGTGAAAAGCCTCAAGAACAGGGTAGATCAAACAGAAGAAAGAATCTCAAAGATTGAAGACAACTCCTTCCAATTAAATAAATCAGTCACAGAGACAGAACAGAGAATTAAGAGAAAAGGACAAAGCCTACAAGAAATGTGGGATTATGTAAAGAAACCAAACTTGAGGGTGATGGAGATACCTGAAGGTGAAGAAGAAAACACGCAAGTGTTGGATAAGCTATTTGAAGATGTAATACAAGAGAACTTCCCAGGCGTTGCTAAAAATCTAGATATTCAGGTACAAGAAGCTCAAAGGACCCCTGGGAGATTCAATGTAAACAGGAAGACACCACAACATGCAGTCATCAGACTGACCAAAACATCCATGAAAGAGGAACTTCTACAAGCTGTAAGGTGAAAGAAGAAGGTAACATACAAAGAAAAGCCCATACAAATAACGTCAGACTTCTCAACTGAAACCTTACAAGCAAGAGGAGACTGGGGCCCCATTCTCACTCTTCTGAAACAGAATAATGCCCAGCCTAGAATCTCGTACCCTACACAACTAAGTTTTGTATATGAAGGAGAAAGAAAGACATTCTCAGATAAGCAAAGACGGGGGGAATTCACCAAGACAAGACCAGCCCTCCAAGAAGTACTGAAAACAGAGCTACAAAAGGATCAGCACAATAAACACTCACGAATGTAAAACCACTGAAAAGTCAAAGATCAAAGGCCAGATTCCACAATCTCTTAAGAGAGAAAACAAAGCAACAAAATGCAACCCAACAGAATGAACATTAATTTGCCCCACTTATCAGTTCTCTCAATAAATGTGAATGTCTTGAACTCCCCACTCAAGAGACTTAGGCTGACCGAATGGAAAAAAAATACAAGCCAAGTATCTGCTATCTTCAGGAAACACACCTAACCTGCAAGGATGCATTTAGACTCAAGGTAAAGGGGTGGAAATCAATATTTGAAGCAAAATAGAAGCCAAAAGAAGGCTGGCATGGCAGTTTTGATTTCAGATAACTTAGTGTTTAAATCAACGAAAGTAATGAAAGTCAAAGAGGGTCACTATATAATGGTGAAGGTTACAGTTCAACAAGAAGACATAACAATTCTAAATATGTATGCACCGAACTTAGGTGCACACAGATTCATAAAGCAAACTCTACTTGATCTAAACAAATAGATAGACAGCAACACCATAATAGCTGGAGACTTCAACACCCCGCTGACAGCACAGGACAGATCCTCCAAACAGAAAATTAACAAAGAAATAATGGACTTAAACAGAACTCTAGAACAAATGGGCCTGACTGACATTTACAGGACATTCTACCCAAAGACCACTGAATATACATTCTTCTCATCAGCTCATGGGACATTCTCTAAGATTGACCATATTCTAGGACACAAAGTGTGTCTCAAAAAATTTTAAAAAACAGAAATCATACCATGCATCTTCTCAGATCACAGTGGAATAAAATTATAAATCAATGCCAACAGAAACTCATCTCTACACAAAGTCATGGAAATTAAACAACCTTCTGCTGAATGATTGATTACTTCATAAACAAGGAAATTAAGATGGAAATCAAAAGATTCTTTGAACTAAATGACAAAGGAGACACAAGTTATCAAAATCTGTGGGACACAGCTAAAGCAGTCCTGACAGGAAAGTTTATTTCCATAAATGCCTATATCCGAAAGTCAGAAAGATCACAAATAGACGACCTAGTGAATCAACTCAAAGAGCTGGAAAAAGAAGAACAGACTGACCCCAAACCCAGCAGAAGAAGGGAAATTAATAAGATCAAATCAGAACTAAATGAAATTGACAACAGGGAAACTACGAAAGATTAAAAAACAAAAAGTTGGTTCTTTGAAAAAATAAACAAAATCGACATGCCTTTGGCCAGACTAATGAAAGGCAGAAAAGAAAAATCCCTAATAAGCTCCATCAGGAACAAAATAGGAGAAGTTACAATCGATGCCATGGAGATACAAGATAATAGTGTATGAATATTACAAAAACCTTTATGCACACAAACTGGAAAATGTGGAGGAAATGGACAGATTTTTAGAAATACACAGCCTCCCTAGGTTCAACCAGGAAGAAATAGAATTCCTGAACAGACCAATATCAAGGACTGAAATTGAAACAGCAATAAAAAACCTATCTAAAAAGAAAAGTCCTGGACCAGATGGTTTCACACCTGAATTTTACCACACCTATGAAGAAGAACTGGTGCCTATCCTGCTGAAATTATTCCACAACATCGAGAAGGACGGAATCCTCCCCAACACATTTTATGAAGCCAATATAACCCTGATACCAAAACCAGGAAGGGACACAACAAAAAAGGAAAACTGCAGACCAATATCCCTTGTGAATATAGATGCAAAAATTCTCAACAAAATTCTAGCTAACCGAATCCAGGTGCTTATCAAGAAAATAATCCATCACGACCAAGTGAGCTTCATCCCAGAGATGCAGGGATGGTTCAACATACGCAAATCTATAAACGTAATTCACCACATAAACAGAAGCAAAAACAAAAGCCATATGTTTCTCAGTAGACGCAGAAAAAGCATTTGACAAAATTCAACACCCTTTTATGATAAGAACGCTTAACAAAATAGGCATAGATGGGGCTTACCTAAAAATGATACAAGCCATATATGACAAACCCACAGCCAACATCA
>RJWJ010020481.1:19020-29122 GCA_004363605.1 Indri indri | reverse complement strand
TAAAAACAAGCAACTCTGATGCAAGCGACCTCCTTCACCTTCCTCCTTTCCTTTCATCCTGCCTGCCTGCCTTTCCTCTATCCTTCCTTCCTTCTCCCCTATACACTCCCTCCTTCCTTCCCTTCCTTTTTTCCTCCTCTCCCTTGTTTCTTCCTCTCATCATTTCCTCTCAATCCCACTCTCTCTCTGCCTTCTTCCTTCCCTCCTTCCTCACCTTCTTTATTTTCTTGATTTTCTCCTTCTGTTCCATATTTTTCTCTTCCTTTTTTTCTATTCCTCCTTCCCTGGCTCCTTCTTCTATTTCATGATTGCCCACCTTCCCTGGGGTGTTTTTTAAACAAATACTAAAAAATATTGATTAACCTTCTCGATGAGAAAGAACAATATGGGGAAATAATAGTTTTGTAATTTTTAGGGTACCATATTAAACAACTAAAAATACCAAAATTATCCTAACATTAAGAGCTTCCTACTGCAAAGAATAATCTTCTACATTATACCATATAGTTTATGGCATTTTGTGAAGGTACCTATACTTAGTAGATCATCACCTATAGCATAAGAAGCAGTGAGTCTAGTAAATGGACATGTGACATAAACTATGTCAAATTGGCAAAATTGTATTAACTACATTTAAAAGTGAACTACATAAAAATTTTATAGTATTAATCCTTTTGACAAAAAAAATCAAAGCAACTCTTCAACTGGTGATAAGTCATGGGCATTAGCATTTTGATCTGGGAGTGGTCATTCATTAAACAAAAAAAAAAAAGAAAATCTTTGGAGAGATAATGTTTATTTCAATTTCAACACGCGCAGAATAAAACTGAACTCATTTTCTCACACAAGCATACTTCTTTTTGTTTTTATTTATTTATTTATTTTTGCCTTTGTTTTTACTTTACTTTCTTACTTAGAAAAGGAACATAAAACAAAGTCATAGGTATTTTTTCCCATCAAGGATCTCATCCAAAGAGAGTTATTGCCTGAAATAGAAGAAAGACCATGCCATAATTTGTCTCACAAACAATGTGTGCTGGTGAGCCTTGTAGTATCTGTATTAAGATTTTTTTAAAATTTATATTTGGTCATCAGAAATTTTAATATGATATGCTTAAAATATAAATGTAGAGTGTTCAGAATAATGACAGACAAAAAGCAATTAATCCACTCCTAATTTTAAAGAATAAATTATTTTGATAACTACAGAAGCGCCACAAGTGACCCTGCCTGAACATAAAGCCCTACATTTCCCAGAGGAGCTGTTCTGCTGATTTCAAATATAACCATGCTATGATTTTAACTCTAAATATACATATTTATAAACCATGTTTGTATACTTCTGTTTGTTTTCATGCTTTATATAAATTTAATGTTGCATGCATTTTCATGAAATATTGTTTGAATTTAAAACATATTACCTATAACTGTATTTCACTTATTTTAATTGCTATATTTTATTTGTTTATACACTCCACCATAATCTACTCATTAATGTTACTATTTGTTTACAGTTTGTGTCATAATAATTTGGCAATAATAAATAATATGGTTTATGAACATTCTTATGTAGGAATCCTAGCACACATATGCAAAAAATTCTCTAAGGTGTGTACCTAAGAGTGAAATTGCTGACCTGAAAAGATCATTCATCTTTAATTTTACTGGACAATGCCACATAGTTCTCCAAGGTTCTTTGATCAATTATATTCACAGGTAGTGTATGAGTACTACTCCTATGCTTAGGATTTTCAGAATTAAATATATAATTTTTTGCCAATATATAGGGAATGTAATGATTTCTTAACGTGGTTTTAATATGCTTTTCCCTTAGGACTAACATATTTTCAAATCTTTTTATGGACATGTGAAGAACTTCTTTGTGATATGATATCCTTACTAAATTATTTTGCCCTTGATGGCACGGTATTTCGATTTCTCCTATTTATTTTTAGGGACTACTATTTTTTCTTTATTTCATGCAAATATATGCTCTTATTTTGTGACTTGCCTTTTATTCTCATTATGGTGTCATTTGATGAAAAGAAATAATGTAGTTGAATTTATGAATCTATTTTAATATTTATGCTGTCAGTGTTGTATTTAACATATCGTTCCCTATACTGAGAGTTAAAAATCTATATTTTATCCTAAAATTGTATGGTTTTCTTTTTACATTCCTAATCTATCTGTGTATTTTGCTTCCTTAATCTATCTGCCTTTCTTTTTGCATAGTGCCAAGTAGTAGATCAATTTTACACTATTCTATGTAGCTACTTGATTTTCCCAGCCCTGTTATTTTAAGAAACAGACACATATACACAAAAAATCCTTTAACATGCTGATCTGAAAACTAACCTTCCTTGTATATTACCTTAACCCATATGTGTTTGTGGGCCTTTCTCATTTTTTGTTCTGTCAATTTACCTGTATGTTGATTTATGCAAAGAAAGCCTCACTCTTTTTCTTGTCATCCAGAGATTTTTGGCTATTCTTCATTTATACTTTCCTATCAAATTATTTATCTCCACCTCCCCCTCCCCCCAGACATGCATCACTAGTGGGATTTTGATTTAAATTGCACTGAAAGATAAATTGAAAAGATTGGGCCTTTGTATTATATTAAATTCTTAAAATTCATGATTATAAGTATGAATATGAAATATCAGCCCATTTATTTAGTCATCTTTAATGTCTCTCAATAAAGTTTTACGATTTTTGTCATAGAGTTCCTTACATTATTCGTTAGAATTATTACTAGTGACTTTATAGTTTTATGTTATTTCTTGTTTGTTTTTGGAATCTAAAAATAAAAATGAATTTTATTAGTATTAATAATAAAATCATAAATAGAAGCCCTGCCAAACTCCCTTATTATTAAGACAATTTGTGTGTATATTTTTTGAAATATATATAAAATCATATCATCCAATAAAAGGATTTTATAATTTTAATCCTGACACATTTTACTATTTTTTTATACTGTGAAGTTAGAACTACTCTATGATACATAGAAATTGTATTAGCAGGTATTAGTGTCTTGTTCCTGTTTTCAAAAGGGAAGCTTTCAATGATTCACTAATACACATGCTTTTCTTTACTCTTTTATAGATACTCTTTATCAGATGAGCAAATTTCCTCATATTAATATTTAGTTTGGAGACTTTTTAATCAAGAAAGATAATGACTTATTATACATACTTTTGTATCTATTGAAATAAATATATACTTTTTCCACCTTTGATCCATAAATGTATTGCTTTAGATCAACTGATTGTTTTTATGTCATCCAGTGTTGAATTCCTGAGACAAACTCTAATAGGTGATAACATATTACATTATTTATATAGTGCTGGGATTGATTTAATATTTATTTAGGACGTTTGCACCTTTGTTAATGAGCAAGAATGGCCTATAATTTTCCTTTCTCAGCCTAGCCTTGATGTTAATATCAAAATTTTTGAAGCCTCATCAAATATGCTACTATCTTTTTATTATTATGTTATTTAAGAATTTAGGCCATGCACCGTGGCTTACGCCTGTCATCCTAGCACTTTGGGGGGCCAAGGTGGGAGGATGGCTTGAGCTCAGGACTTTGAGACCAGTCTGAGCAAAAGAGAGACCCCTATCTCCACAAAAACTAGAAAAAAATTAGCTGGATGCAGTGGTGTGTGCCTGTAGTCCCAGTTCCATGGGAAGCTGAGACAGGAAGATTGCTTGCACCCATGAGTTTGTGGTGACAGCGAGCTATGAGGATGCCACTGCACTCTAGCCCAAGTGACAAGAGTAAGATTCTGTCTCAAAAAAAGAAAAAAAAAGAATTTGTATTAGATTAATATTATTATATATTCCCTTGAACGTTTAGCTGAATTCACTTTTAAAGCAATGTACTTTAGTAATTTTGTATGTGAGAAGCATGTTTATTAATATGGTATAATTTGGTAAGTTTGGCAAGTTAAATTTTTCTGATATGTATATATATGTATTCATATTCCTTTTATCTCCATATTATCTTTTTAATGTTGTGTATCTCTAGTGATATTCTGGTTTCAGTCCTCAAATTAGTCATCTGTGCTTTCTCTTTTTTTCTTTGTCATTCTCTCCAAAGTTACGATAAATTATTAATATTTTCAAAACACTTTGGGTCTTGTTGCTCTCGTCTATTATTTGATTTTTTTCCTATACTAATTTCTATTCATACCTGTGCCCTTTCCTCACTTTTCTTTTCTCCATGTTTGTTATAATGATTTATGCATCTTTATTGGATAAATATTAAGCTCATTAATTTTTACCATTCTTTCTTAATGTATGAATTTGAGGCTATATATATATTTCTCTCTGACAATTTGTATAATAAACCATAATTTAAGATATATAGTATTTACGATAGTGTCAAATAAAAACTTTAACAATGTCGAAAATTTTTTCTACTTTGCTCATGTATATTTTTGTCAACTGGCTTTTCAAAAAATTAGTGGGCTTCTTGTAAGTCTCCATAAAAGTGTATAGCATTCATGAAAATAAGTTTATATCAACAAGAAGAGTAGGGCCAGAGCCTTCTATCATTCCAGTATAGGGGTTGGAACCTCCCACAAATAATAGACAAACTCTTCTACTAACTTTCAGGGCGTGTAATTGCTTGAACTCAGACTCCTCATTATGTCAGAGGAGGAATTGAAGGAGTTGATGCTACCAAATCATAAACACGGAGCTGGCTAGGCAAATCTGCAGCTAAGTTTACAATATGTTTTGTTGCTATTTTATCTTATACCCTGATCCCACCAAGGGAGGTGCTTGTGCTTCTCTAATTCTATATTTTAAAAGCCCTACCACCCAATGGTCTAGTTTCATCTCCTCGGGTCTAATATATAGTCCTACTGGAGTGTTCTATGCTGCTCCTGAGGGGGCAACGGAGGATCCATGTGCTAGCTATTGCTGTTATTCTGCGATTTTCTCCCAATAAATATTGTTCTAGAATGTCTGAAGCATGATCTGCTTTGCCATTCACCCTTGGTTCCTGGATAATGTTTTTTGCCTTAAATATTCATTTGCTAATATTAATATATCTGAATCAAGTTTTTAATATGTATGGTTTGTTACTTTAATCTTTATTTTTGTATTTTAGCTATAGATCTTGTGAATAGTATATTTAACATTCTTTATATTTTAATTGAAATATTTAATTAATTTACATTTAATTTATACACAAAGCATCATGCTTCAGGACACATGCTCTACTCTCTGTGTCCAAGATTACCTATTATTAACCAATGTAAATTCTTCCTTTCTTTAGTAACAGAAACCTTGGTACCATCTTGGCTCCTCATATACAGAATACATTTCCTATACATCTTTACCTTTACATGTAGCCATATGATTATGCTTTTATCAACAAATTGTGATGAAAAGTGACACACAAAACTTTTGGTGTATTGTTTCAAAGTATTTCCATTCTATATGCTGCCATTTTTAAAAAGCCTTCCTCTATATTCTTAGATGTACAGTGAGAGCCAGCCAAATGGTAAAAAACGAGATTAAGATTATTACTTTCATATCCAGGTCTATTTTATTAAATAATCTCAATCAATCAAGTGACAAGATAATGTGAAAAGCACAGAGGGCAGGAACCAAAAAGACACTGTTACCTTTAAAAAAGTTTAAATAAGCAAAGCGTCAAAATGAGACCCTTGAGTGTACTTATTAGAATTTGTAACTTCTTGTCTGCCAACAAACCGAAATTCTTCTAATTTATTCAAGTAATTTATTCAGCTATTTTTTTTTTTTACCAGTGTTTGACCCTTGAAAGAATCCTGAGCCCCAACCTACCTCCAGAAAAAAATGGGTTGTGATATTGTACAATTCCAACGTCCACATTAATTTTCTCCCAGATAAATGATAGGCAAGAAGCACTCTCTGGAGCTTAAAGCCAGGGATCACAGAGAAAAACAGGCAAGAAACAAGACCCAGGGCCGTCACATGGCTAAAATGTTTTCAATGTTTAGAGAAATAAATTTCCATAATTATTGTAGTTTGTTGATTATCATGATTATATTTCTATACCCCTCTTTCGAAAAGAAGATAATAATTGTGGCCATCTTTTGCCAACCCACTATTTTGCATTTGGTATTGAGGGCATTTCTGCCTTATACGGAACATTCCCCATAAACCAAAGATCCTGACATCTAACAAAATAAAGTACTTCATTAGGACATATCACTGCCATTGTCTCATTTGGAGAGGGAAGAAGTGGGAGAAAGTGAGAGACTAAGAAAAAGTATATTTGGGTGGCCAAATTGGTGAACAATGGAAGATACTGTGAATTCACTTCCAATACTCATTTTCCCCTTATTCATTTAAATAATAAAGTCTGTGAGTTTAATCACTCTCGTAGTACCAAGATAAATACTACATGTTCTAGCCTGTTTTGCAGCTAGGTCTGTCTCTATAACTGTGTTTTAAATAATGGAGTGGGTTATATGTGCACCTTCCTGACTAAGGCTTAAGGAAAGGGATAATGACCTCCATTCATTTTTTTCTTTTCCTGCACTTATCTTATGCAAAGGAATCAAAGCCATACGAGAAGAATGGCAGACTAATATAGAGAGTTCTTGTGTCCATGACACAGCATAATCACATTAACATACCTGGACTGTCTATGATAAAAACTCTTATTTGACAGAGAAACTTCTATCTTGTTTAAGTCACTGTTGTTTTTGGAATATTTTTGCAGCAACTGAGCTCATACTATAACTAATACAGAGCTTAGTATCTAAATATGGGTTCTGCTACAATAAATCCACAACATATATGTCATTATCTTAAGCCGTATCCTAAGTAATACAGCCCCTGCCAATCAATTTTTTCCTACAAGACACTGTTATAAAAACTGTGCAGTAGTCTCTCTCTCTTAAATATTTTTCAATATAAGTCTCCTCATTAATGACACCACAACATCTGGACTTTGTGCTAAATCTTGTACATATGCCATTAATCTTTATTTCAATTCCACAAAGACCCCATTATGAAAATATCATTTCATCCCATTTCACAGATCAGTAAAACGTATAAACCTCTTTCCCAAGATCTACAGGTAAAGCTAGTAAGTGTAGGATCATAATATACCCAAGATGATCTGACTTCAAAGTTCACATTCTGAATCAATATACTATTACATAATATGCTAGGATACGTTACTTCTTTTCTACGTGTTAGATTGGAAGGAAAAAGAAACTCATAGTTAACTACTAATTTAGAAATAAATATTTATCCTTTTCCACTTGTAAAAAGGTACAATGATCTATTGTACCTTTTGTACCTTATTGTATCTATTGTACCTGTTCTATCCAAATATTCTCTAGTGAATTGTTATTCATAGAAGCGCATTTTTAGCTACATCCATTTTAGTTCTAAGTCACTCATTATAGCATTTTTCTGAAGATATTGGTTAGTGGAAAACAAACAAAACAAAGGTAATGCTAACAAAAGTCACTGGATTTGATAAGGTATTCCAGCAACTAGTGCAATTGGGGAATGAAATGAGAAGTTAATATGTACAGTGAGTTGCCTAACACAAGCAGATGGATGACCATCTATCAAAAATATTATCAAACAATTCCATCACCTAGTGATAAACTAGGGATCTAATGTCATTTCTAGTCCTTACATTTTATAATATCTGTATAGGATCAAATGATTTCGAAGTGAAGAAAAGGTTAAAAGGTAAGGGAGAGTTCTTGGTGATGGATTTTATATATATGTATATGGGTGTGTATGAATAAAATACATATAATATATATATGTAGATGTATGTTTGTGTATAAAATGTACTCTATGTGTATATGGATATATCTATTTATATATTTTGGGAATATATGTGTAATAAATATATATATGGGTATATATGGTATATGTACCTATTATACATGTATGCATAGTTGTATATACATGCATATAAAAAGAAACAGATTTGAGTTGTGGGGTCCTATGGTGATGATTACTATCCTGGGATCATAATTTAGGTATTAGCATCTATGTGAGGGCAGTAGATCAAATCTCTGAGGTTCTTGTGAAGCAGCTGTTTAGAAATGTGATCCTACTTATATTTGGAAATTGATAGACTACTCAATATGGTATATTAAACTAAGCAAAATCTTCCTTATCTTTTTAAATATAAATTTTAAAGCTATTGTTGTTCTCTGGGCTCTGCAAGGAAAAGTTTTCTCTCAGAAGTAAAAACAATCAAAACCTATGTTTAATTTGAACTTTGGTATGTATTTCCATGGCTTCATAGTCCAGAAACTTCAATTCAAAGTCATCTTGGTTAGGGTACATACATACCTATATTAACATATATGTGGAAATCTAAATAAAGAAGATTAAAAAAAAAAACTTCTCTGTGGTGATGTTCTTTCATCTAAATCAATAAGCAGATCTCAGAGTGAAAGCAAGACATATTAAAATAAGCTCATAATTATGAATTATTTCACACCCAAATAATTAATTCATCAGAAGCAATTCCACAACTTATTTTAAGTCAAGCATGAGGTAAATGCAAACATTTTTATGTTATCAAAATTATTGAAAACATATTGTGCATAATTATTCATTATAATTCTAATAAAGGAAATATTTCTAAGAGAAGTCAGTAGAAACCAAAAGAAGATATAAGAACCATTTTATTTTTAAAAATATATCGAATGTAAAGGGAGTAAAAGAGAATGCAGTTTCCTTATAAACAAACATTAAAACACAGTAAATATAAGTCACAAAATAATTAAAATAAATTAACAAATTCAAATATAAAAATAACACATTATATATTTGCTTCCAGTTATGATGCAGTATGAAGCAATCCAACTCTCTTACTAAGAATAATTAGAAAAAACAGATAAAAAATATAAAATACACCTAAAGGCACAAAAGAGCTCTGGAGAAGCTACTACTGGTGGGGCCAGGAAATCTATGTAGAAATGAGCTGATATTCTGCAGCCACTTTTTCAATCCTGTGTGTAGGACAAAATGTTTTGAATCCCTGCTTCATGTGGGCACAGAGAGGCAGCTCAGGAAGAAAGCAGTTGAACTGTTTTGGTGGCCTCATTGGTTCAAGAAGACAAAATTAGAGATTCTGAAGTCAATGAGCTCAGTAAGAAGACTGAGATGAACTAAGCTCGGTCATTTGTTAAATCCTGAAAATGTATGGATAGAAGCTGAAAAGATTAATAACCGCATAAGAAATACAAAATGGAGAACAAAATGTGACAAAAAAAAGAGAGAAAAAGCAAGTGAAAAAAAAAATAGATCAGCAACCCATTACAGAACACAATCCTGTAAAAAATATAAAAGTTTAAAAATTTTGTGAAAACTTCTAAATCAGAACCAACATAGGTGGAAATCAGTCAGTGTCACTGGAAAATATCTCCAGATGATTCTACTCTACTGTCAGGGTTATAAATCATTGTCCTAGAACAAGGGTTCTAAAACTTTAATGGTTTCAGAATCTCGTGAAGAAGTTAAAACACAGCTTTCTGGGCCCAAACCTCACCTGAGATTCTAATTAATTAGGTCTGGAATGAAGCCTAAGAACGTAAATTTCTAACAAGCTTCAAGGTGACATCAATGTTGCTAGTCCAAGGACCGCACATTGAAAACCACTGTATCCAAGATTTCCTTAAGATATTAAAGTGATTAGGGTAATTACAGTAAGTTACATATAACATTTTTACATATTTGTTCTATTGTGCTCTAATTTATGCATATTACCATTGTGAACGCATTGTTACTGTGATAACCATGTATCTGAAAAGGGGTTAATATCTAAAACTTATAAAGAACATGTACAACTCAAAAGTGAAAAAAACAAATAACCTGATTAAGAATTGGGCAAAAGATCTGAATAGACATATCTCCAAAGAAGACATAAAAATGACCAAGTATATAAAAAGATGCTCAACATATCAATCGGGGAAATGCAAATTCAAAAAACTGTGAGATACAACATTACGTCCTCCTTAGCCTTTTGTCCAAATGTTTCATTTATTTATTTGATTTGAGCAAAATCTGTATCTTTCAGAGTCTATTTTTGAAGACGTGCAGAATATTTGTC
>RJWJ010020481.1:0-18920 GCA_004363605.1 Indri indri | reverse complement strand
TTAATTTATGCATATTACCATTGTGAACGCATTGTTACTGTGATACCCATATATGTCAAAAGGGGTTAATATCTAAAACTTATAAAGAACATATACAACTCAAAAGTGAAAAAAACAAATAACCTGATTAAGAATTGGGCAAAAGATCTGAATAGACATACCTCCAAAGAAGACATAAAAATGACCAAGTATATAAAAAGATGCTCAACATATCAATCGGGGAAATGCAAATTCAAAAAACTGTGAGACACAACATCACGTCCTCCTTAGCCTTTTGTCCAAATGTTTCATTTATTTATTTGATTTGAGCAAAATCTGTATCTTTCAGAGTCTATTTCTGAAGACGTGCAGAATATTTGTCTGATCTGGCTTATTTTTCTAATTAGGAAATTGTTTAGCATATGTTAATCTCTAATAATTTTATAATATAATAATTAAATTAAAATATACTAAAACTGTCTCAATTCCACAAGTTAGCCTTTAATAAAAATAATGGAATGACTTTTATTATGTTATATATTATACTATATCATATATAGCATATAATTATATGTTAATTATATATTATATATTATACTTAAAGTTTTACATTGCGAGAAATCAAGAAATCTTACATTTGACAACTATCCACAAAACTACAATTCCTCCTCAACTAATAAAGTAAGAATTCAAATAAAAATATCAGGTACATTAATTTCCACGAGACAAAGATATTCTACAACAGAGAGGACTCCTGCTAAAGAAAAAAGCCTGAACTGTTTAGAAACACAAAGACAACAGTGACTTCTGACTCACAGACAACATAATCATGGCTATTCACCTTTTTCTTATTCCACTAAACACCAAATTTATAACAAACATAAAACTAAATAAGCAAAAATTGGGTAAAGTTACATCACTGCTTCAAACTTGAGCATCTTACTTGTCACCAGCGATTTTTGCTAAATGTACTCGAATGTATTAATGAACACCTGACAGAGAAGAAAGACACCTGATTTATCTTGCTTTGAAAACAGAATGTTCTACTTTGAAGAAGAATGCTATGTACCGAGTGTAGGAATCCTGAGAAACCCAAAAGGTAAGGGCAGTGATTGGTATGTTCTCAGCTCCATGAGAGTAGAAAACATCTTCTGAACACTGTTTCCTATCTTTTACTATATTCCTCGCTAATTGTTCAATTAATAATTAAAAAGCAACCCTAAGAAGCAGAATATTTGGGTAGTAGAAATCCTTCTTAGATTGGGTAAGTATAGCAAATTAGAAGCGCCTTTTGGTTTGTGGCTGTCCAAAAATTAAGAACAACATCAGCGGAGGTTCTTTTCCAGAGTGAGCAGTTATTGTAAGCAGAGAACTATTTTTAAGGCTTTTACCTAAATGAGAACAATATGAAAACTATGTAAAGACACAATAGGTCAAAAGCCAGGGACTTCTATCATTAATCAAAGGAAACATTGTTACTAAAACAATTTTGCTGCTGTAAACAGCAAAACTTGAGAACATTTTTTATTTTGTTCTTGAAATTCAAGAGAATATATCTCAGCTGTAAAGTTAAAGCAAGTGATCATAAAGAGTCCTCTAAAAAAATGGATTTTTTTGAGAAACATGATTTTGTTAAATACACACAAAACAACCCACTAGAAATTACAGAAAAATAAATTCATGATGATTGACAAAATTATGAAAAACATGATAATTACAAAAAAGTGACAGATAAGGAAAATTCAATCTAGGAAAAATAAGCTAAAGAGGATAAGAAATGCAAATATTTTATTACTTAAATTAATAATAAGAGCTACTTTAAAGATTAACTGAAGAATCTATAAGAAAAATCAAAGGATTTTAATATTGTGCCATTTTATTGAAATATTTGAATTTCAATTATGTAAAAATTCTATAAGCACTCATTAATGCAGGACGGAGATGAGGGAAAAACAAAGAAAAATGAAACAGACTAGAAACAATAAAGGACATTGATAATGAAGTTACAACTAAAAAGATATTTTGGGGAGTGGTCAGGTAAGGAGTTGTACCAAGAAGAATTAAAATTCAAGAATTCTCTAGTCAGCAAAAATAACTTTCACACACAAAGCAAATACATAGACTTCCAGACTGATTATGTCAATAAAGCAAGAGTTCAGTAATTATGTCACTTATGTACCTTCCTGAATAAGTTACATAAATATAATCTTCCCTTGAGTCAAAAATGAAGCAAAATGCAAACTGAAGAGCGAAGACTCAGTACCAAAAGTTTAGTATTGTCAATAAAACCAGCTATTAATTAATATAGAATCAAGCCTACGTAATTACTCTAATAAGACTATAACATATATTATAAAAATGAAAAGTAATTAAAATAATTTTTGAAAGAGAAGATACATAATATAAAATTAATATTAATAATTATATGCACCCAAATATCTCAGATTTAAGAAACAAATGCAGTGAAATGTTTAGGAAAATTGTGTACGATTTAAATATTTATCTATACAGATAGACTTGATGGGTTACTCTTTTATTCTTCACATATGTCAATAGTCATAAAAAAGTTTCAAGTTTCAAAAGTATGTGTGTGTGTGTTTCTGGTTAATTGAAAAAAACCACAACTCATTGATTATAATGATAAATTATTTTCTCCCCCATCTCTTTGGATGTGTGTCAGAAGGTTAGTTAGGTTTCTCTCCCCCCTCTGGACCTCTATGAAAAGCTGGGCAATCTCCTTAACATTTCTAATTACTTTTAGATAATTAAAAATCCTACAATCACTGTAGATCATTGTAATATGTAATCTTTGTATTACTAGAATTTTTAAATTGAATAAATGAATTTCATTTACTAGAGCAAAATAGATAACCTGGAAAACCCAGGTCTTGGAGCAGAAAGAAAATAATAATAATAATAATAATAATAATAATAATAATGTATTGATGATCATAACATAAAAACATAAATAAGTATTCAAAGAAAAAAGATGAGCACTGTAAGACCAAGAGTGACATATATCACTCCCTTCATTTTACTTCAGTCCAGCCACACTAGCCTCTTTGATGATTTTCAGACATATCAATCATGTACTAATTGATCCCTTTAGCTGGAACAACTACAATCTGCATCTTTTCAAGCCTTTCCTGAAATGCTATCTTTCAATGAGGTGAACAGTGATGATTCTACATTCCAACCAAACTTTATTCCCTACACTTCCAACTCCCTTGACCATGCTCTGCTCAATTTATTATCTTTAGGACTTACTCCTAACAAAGTGCATAGTTTACTAACTACTATGTTAAGTTTCTAACCGTGATTCTTGCCATTAAAATCAAACAGCCAGAAGGCAGAGATTCTTTGTAAATGTGCTCATAGATGTTTTCATTGTTGTTCAAGAAGTAATTGCCACTTAATAGACAATATTTATTTACTTGTTTGTTTGTCTGTTTGTGTTAAATGAATGTAAACTAGAAAGATACCTGGCAAGCAACTTGTGGTATCATCCTCTTGATATAACATCTTGATATTTAGCAGCGATCTTTACTGAAAGTTAAGAGTACATAAACCACATTTTTATCCAAAGGGTAATATATGTGATACTACTTTGTTTTCTGATTCACTCACTGATTTATATTAATAAACATGTACTCATAACACTAAAATATAAATAATACTAAAATGTATACCAACAACCTAAAAGTGTTTTTACTATCTTATATTCTTTAAAAAAAAATCCATGTAGATTTTCACATAGACCAATAAATACCTAAAAATTAATTGAAAATTTTCAAACCTCTTTTTCTATTTTTCCTAGTTCAATGAAGAACACACTCTATATGTTCAGTTATTGATACCAGATACAAAGGCATCAACCATGACCTCTGCCTTCCACACTCACATCAAATAATTCACTAAATTATATTAACTCTGGTTCTCTCTATTGCTAGAATCTAACTACTTAGTTCTGAATCCATAGGTATTTAGTTTATGTCACTACCATTACTTAAGTAGACTTATATCATAGTTTTCCCACTAATACCTCTTCTCTAATCCATTCACTTCCCTGGAGCTAGAGCAATCTTGAAAATACATAACATTCATCTTTATGCATCCTGTAATGACTCCTTTTTGATCATTTATATCCACAAATATATATATATATATACACACACATATATATATGTATATATACCTCCTCCCGTGATATATTCAAGCCATACTGTCTATTTTTTATTCTTTCTTCTTTTATAGTTTTGGCACATGCTATTTCTAATGACTGGAACATTCTTCCTTCTACGCACCACAACTTAACTTTGCTAAGGGTTGCTCACCCATTCATGTCTTAATGTGAAAGTTATTTTCTCCCTGGTCTTCTTTTGATTATACTAGATGGTAATTAGCAGTGTTCTCAGTGCTTTACATATATTAACTTACTTGATTCTCATAAATAAAATTTCCATGAGGCAGCGTTGCAGGTTGAGTTCGTCCACAAAGTCAGGAAGCTAACTTTGAGATGCAGATTAGCATGCAGGAGGTTTATTAATGATTGCTCCTGTGAACAGCATATGTGGAAGAGAAGAGAAAGGAATAGAAGGGAAGAAGAAAAGGGGAGGAGAAGGGAAGAGAGGGGAAGGGGGGAAGGAAGTTGGATTGGGCAGAGGGAAGAATCAAGCTTTGATGTAATCTCAAGAGAACTCTTGCCAACCATATATGGGCAGACTTTAAAACAGAATGACTGTGAGAACTTTCTGAGTTGAGGTGACAGAGAGGTAGAACATAATTTCCTGTGTTGATCAACCATTGGATGCTGGGCACTTTAGGGAAGAGCATTTAATTTGGGGTGAGACAGTTGAATCCATTCCTGAAGCAAGGTGACAGCTGAGTGTTATCTGTTAACAACAATCCCAACAGCTCGCAGAATAAAGGTTGTCTTATTATCCCAAGTTTACAGATAAAGAAAATGAGGGACAAATATTTTGAGTAACTCACCCTTGTGTAACTCACCCTTGTTTACACAGCAAAATTATCGAAGTTGGGATTCAAACCAGGGAGTCTGGTCCCCCACTTTACAATATACACAAAATCAATTCCTGGTGAATTAGATGTAAAAACACAAAAAGTAAAACAATACTTTATTATGTAACATTATAGGATTATAGTATAGGAAATGCCTTAATGTACTTGGAATGTGCCAATATTTTTTAAAACAGGATATTAAAGCAGTAATCATAAAAGAAATACTTGATGATTTGGACTATTTTAAGACATCATTGAAAAAATACTACGAAATTGAAAAGATAAGCCACAAGATGGGAGGTAATACTTAAAATAAATAGCTTAACAAGTCCTTGAATTCAGAACATAGAATTGCTAAGAAAAATAGCAAAATAAATTAAATTAAAAAATAGGCAAAAAATATAAACAGGTACTTCACAAAAAAAGGAAATACATCTGAAAAGAGCTCCACCTCCATAGTCATCAGTAAAATGTAAAATAAAACTTTATTTAAATACCATAATATAACCACCAAAATCTTAAAATAAAAGGAACACAACTAAAATTAAAGAAAATAAAGCAGAAATAAGAACCGTATGCGGTGGTAAGGATATGGAGCAACTGAAATTCTTATTCTCTGCTGGTGGAGAATGTAAGTTGGTACAACTGCTTGAGAAAACTGTTCATTAGCTATTAAAGATTGACATATTAAAATTAAAAATTATCTTCAATATAACCCAACAGAAATGCATATTTTACTAAAAAAAGTAAAAGAATGTTTATAATTATGTTACTAAAAATAATTTTAAATTGAAACCTACTTGATTGCTAATGAATAGTAAATGAATGAATAAATTATAATGTATAAATTGGATATGCAATGATATGTTATTTTTCTTTGAGAATGAATGGACTATTACATCCAATAATATGGATTGAACAATAAAAGCCTGGCACAAAATAGTAAATGTTCTATGATTTCAATATTATAAAATTTATAAACAGGAAAAACAAATCTATGGAATTAGAGGTAAAGATAACAGTTACTCGTGGGGGGGTTGAAGAGTAGTAATGGAAAAGAACACAGAGCCCCGTAGGTTCTAGTAGTGATGTTTGGGTTCTTGATCAAGGCATCGGTTACAAAGATGGGTTCAATTTATGAGAATTCATCAAGCTATACATGGATGATTTGTACACTTTTCTAAGTGTACTTCAATTGTACACTTCAATTTAAAGGAAAACTAATCCCAGGTAATCTTGCTCCGATGTTCATGATCTTAGGGCCAATGTTCGTTTAACTTTACATATTGATGATAGGAGAGTAAATTGTTATAATCACGTTGGATTACAAAGTTAAATCATATGGTAAAGTTGAAGGTTTAAATATGATGCATTAATTCTGTTCTTAGGTATGTATCTCAGAGAAATTCTTGTACATATCCAACAAAAGACATGTACAAGAATGCTCAAGACTGTATCGCTTGTTAATAAAAAAGATGAAGATAGAAAATATGCCAACTATTCATCAAATGAACAAAGAACTGAATTTATGTGTATTTATACAATGGACTGTTATACATTTTTGGAAAAAAATACACTATAGTCACTCACAACAACAGGTATTAATTTTAGATATGAAATGTTGAGTGAACAAATCAGTTCTGGAAGATCACATAACTTATAATATAATTTTGACAAACCCCCAAACAATAAAACTAAGCAATATAATATTTAAGCATGCATATAAATACAATAAAAACTAATTCGAAAAATGCAAGGGGTTGATAAACAATAATTGTGTATAGAAGTTATACCTGCAGGGGAGGCCAGGGTGTAGAATTTGCAAGGAACACATGGTAAATAGAAAATATTGGTAAAGTTCTACTTCTTGAATTATAAAATGGATTTACAATTATTTATTTGACATTACGTTTATAATTTACATATATGTTTCATATATTCATTTTTATATATTTAATATTACATTTTGAAGATGGTACAGTAAAAAATAATGTAGAATACTCCAAAGCACTTTGGCTGTGATAGGAAGAAGAGAGATAAAATAGGAAAAGACATAAAGTTTAGGGAGGCTTCTTTGTATCTATATTTTAAGATAAAAGACCCAATAGAAAGATAAATAACAATTTTTTTGTAATAAAAGAGTGGCAGTAATTGGCAGTGAAAGGTTTCTGGCCATGGCAGAGTGGAATGTGGAGGATCTCACCTGAGCCTGGCCCACACAGATAGATGCATTAGACTCTTTCTTCCTCTGAGCCCCTCATGCAAGCTCCTTTGGTTTGACTATCAATTATTCTTCCCTTTTGTGCTAGCTGTGAATACATACATGGTTATTAAAATATTAAAAATAAAAATAAAACATTTTAGCATGGGAGCTCTGTTTATAAGATCATATCCTCTACGTGTCAGGAGGTTTTTTTTTTTTTTCTTACCACAATAGATTCTTAATATCTAGTGCAATTCTTGACAGATACTGTTTGTTTTTTTTAATGATGTTAAACTGATATAATTTTACTCGATAAATCTTATGTTTATCATTAGGTTGAAACATAGGAAGTTGTGTTTAATAAGCTTCGATCTACCAAATGGCAATTTCGTATGAATCATCTTATTACTAAGAGAATACTGTCCGTTCTTAAAAGAGTTGCTTTAGCTTCCAATGACTTCAAGTTCCATTACAGTAAAAAAAGGGAGAACTGATAATAGTTAACACTAGAAGAAAGAGTCTCTGAAGATAAAAATATAGAGCAAGGGCTATTTCACATTTTGAAAATAGTACAAATTAGTCCTTCAAAAACAATCTTGAACTCCTATCAAGTTCCTTGTTAGAGGATATTCCTTCTTATTCCTTCTTAGAAGAGGGTTTTATGGTACAGACCGTGAATAGATTACCAAAGGAGTCAAGACCTAACTGCAAGTTACATAATACATAAAACATAAAAATAGTATTTGAAGCATAACTTACTTGAAGAAATATAGAAACATAATGTTATTTTAAATGAATAAGGTATAATTTCAACATAGAAAACCCTAAGATTTGTGTCCAAACTTATATATGCGTTTTTACTAAACTGTGAATAGATAATGTTAATAATAATAATAGATAATAAATCAGTTGATCAATACATGTACTAATGTCTATCTGTTATTGAAAAAATGTTAAATGATGCAGGTACTCAAACTAAAATCTCTCTCTATATAATGGTACCTTTTTTGCATTTCTATGACATTAACTCATAAGTAAAGTGATTGACATAACAGAAAGAAGTAATTTCAACTTAGAAGGTGTCTCCTTTGTTTAAATAGATACAAGGTATTATGAAACAGTAACTTTACTAAATATTTTTCTCTTCTTCGGATGCCATTGAATATTATAATTTCTATTTTGCGTAGAGTTCAAATCACTATCCAGGGTTTGTGAAAGGAAATTTAAATATTTTCACAAAGATGCATAGTTTAGTAATAGTGAAATATCCAACTACAAAGAGAGAGACGCTAGCCACATGCCAATTCTGATGTGTTTAATTGCAATTTATACCTAAATAGCTGCTTAATGATCTGGGACACAGGCATCAAAATCGAAAACATTTCAGTGATAACTGACTTCTTGGTGCTCATGAAATTTTCATGAATTCATGAAGTGTGACACATTAGATCATTTTACCTTTGCTTATTCTTCTATTCTGTGATATTGATACTACATCTGAAATTATTCAGAAAGTGTGCATAGTGTCAGGCATTCATGTTTATGTAAAATGATCACGTCTCTCTGATTGCACTAGCTTGATTTCCTGCTATAAACTTAGGTGTCTCACTTCAATTCATAACAAGACTGTATTTTGTGATTTTTTAACCCTTTCATTATATTAGAATGCTTTAAAATTCCTTTTTAAATAAAGATTCACTCTCTCACAAATCAGAGTATGAGTAATTGATTTTTCCACTGTTATTTATCTGTGTCCAAATCAATTACCTATGATTCTTCTCTATCTCTATCATGAGTTCTTTTTCAAAACTAGGAACTGTGTCAAGATCTTTATGGGAATGAGCTATTCAAATGTGGACAAAAAATTAGATTCCCGTCTTTTTCTCCTCCTTTTCTCACGTCAGTGCATGATTACTGAAGTAAAATAGGAAGAAAAAAAACAGCATGAAAGTTATTCAAATTCTCTTGGTCCCTTTTCTGTATGTGGAATACAATTAAATAAATATGATTCAATAAACAATTATATAACATTTAACATGAAAAACATTACTTATTCATTTAAGGACTATATGTTGGTCACCAATAGTGTGCCTGATAACTTGCTAAATGGAAAAAAAAAAGTAAAGGAAAAGGAAAAGGAAAGGACAGGTAGTTTCCCTATGGTTTAATTTTATATCGGTGCACCTGGAAAGTCAGCATGCATCCGAATTACTTGGAAGACTTGTTAAAACTCAAATGTTGGGACTCATACCCAGAGTTGAGGCTTCAGTGGGTCTGAAGGTGGTACCAGCTGATGCTGCTGACTTGGGAACACATTTGGAAAACCACTGATTTATACAAATGCCTATATTCCAAATCAGCTTTTGTCTATGGAATCCAATGAAAACTTTGTCAAAGTTCTCACTTTTCTTTTACTCTTAATCTATATTGCCTATAGTCATGCCAGTAATACAATTATTCACTTGCTAAAATGACAAGAAGGTGAGAGAATTCTTCCTGGAAAGGAGTCTTCAAAATTTCCCCAGGGCATCACCTGCTACTATTTAAGATTATTCAAAATGCTTGCAAATATTAATAATGCTATCTACTGACTACATTTTCTCAAATGTCGTGTGTGTGTTTATTTCCTATAAATGCTTTTGAAGTACCAAAAACACATGAAAAGCACAAATCACAAGTTTATAGCTTGACAATTTTTCGTAAAGTGAGCAAATATATTGAAACCAGCATCCGGATCAAGAACCGGGTTATTATCAGTATCCCCAGAAACCCCCTAGTGGCCTGTTCCACTTATATCCCCTCTAAGGATAATCATGATTCTTACTTCCTACATATCAGTGAGGTAGATCTACTTCTACACATAAATAAGTAGAAATGAATAGAATGATACTGATCTACTTTGTGTGGCTGCTTCCTTTTCATTTTACGGGTTTTAGTTGTTTTTGTGGTAGTTTTTATGAACACTATCTCTGTGAGATTTATCTTGCCATGTGTTGGTGGTAGTTTTGTTTTGTCTTGTTTTGTGTCTTCCATTGTATTGTGTGACTATGCAATGATATGTTAATATTTATTCCATTGTTGATAAACAGCTGAATTGTTTCCAATGTTTGGCAAGTGCTGTTATGGACATAATTATTCATAATTTTTGGTAAACATATTTATCAACTTTGCATAGATATATACATAAAAGTCCAATTGTTCAGTGATAGGGAATATGTATGTTCACCTTTAATAAATACTGACAGGCAATTTTCCAGAGGGATTTTAACAATTTATATTCTTGCCAGCAGTGCATTAGGGTTCTCGCTGGTCCAAATCCTTGCCAACACTTTTTTTAGTTCGTTTTGTTTTGCTCTGTTTCATGTCAGACATTCTGGTGCGTTTTTATGAAGTTTAGCACCTTTCACATGTATATTACAATGTTTATAGTAGATATCCTCTTTTTAAAATTGATTTATAGGCCAGGCGCAGTGGTTCATACCTGTAATCCTAGCACTTTGGGAGGCAGAAGCAGGAAGATTGCTTGAGAACAGGAGTTAGAGACCAGTCTGAGCAAGAGCAAGAGCAAGCCCAGTCTCTACAAAAATAGAAAAATTAGTCAGGCTTGGTGGTGTGCACCTGTAGTCCCAGCTACTGAGAATGCTGAAGCAGGAGTATTAGGGTCTCTTGAGCCCAGGGTCAGGAGATTGCAATGAGCTATGATGATCCTAGCTGGGCAACAGAACAAGACACTGTTTCAAAAAAAAATTATATAATGGGTCCTTTGTAAGATAAGAAGAATCTCCACCCACTGTGTGGCTGGTTTTCCTCCAAATTCTGTCTTGTGAAATAAAATATTCTTAAGTTCAATGTATTCACGTTGCAATTTGTATTCCTTTTGCCTTACTACTGTTTGGGTGTTGGTTAAGACATCTACATTAGAATGTTTATAGCAGCACAATTCACAGTTGCAAAGATGTGGAAACAACCCAAGTGCCCATCGATACGTGAGTGGATTAATAAAATGTGGTATATGTATACCATGGAGTTCTACTCAGCCACAAAAAACTATGGTGATCTAGCACCTCTTATATTATCCTGGATAGAGCTGTAACCCATTCTACTAAGTGAAGTATCACAAGAATGGAAAAATAAGCGCCACATGTACTCCCTGTCAATTAGTTATTAACTGACCAACACTTAAGTGCACACATATCAGTAACATTCATAGGGTGTCGGGCGGGGGGGAGCGGGGAGGTGGGCATGAGTATATTCACAGCGAATGGGAGGGACACACTTGAAGCTCTGACTCCTGGTGGGGCAAAGGCAATATATGTAACCTAAACATCTGTACTCCCCTAATATGCTGAAATAAAAAAAATTAAAAATTAAAAAAGATTAATATTTTATCAGGGCATTTTTTTGCTCTTTAAGCACAGCATGCTGTGTGTTTTATGTAAATTTATCACCTATATATTAATTCTTTTATATTTTTTCTTGTTTTTTTAAATGAGCTAGAACAGTAAAATGTTTGAAAACAGGCATAATTTTATACTTGCTATTTCAGAGCTAAAATTTTAATATTTCATTCTGAAGTATATTGTAAAGAATTTTTTAAAAGATATCATTACCAGAAATTAAGGATATTACTTCTATTTTAAGTTGCTGAAGTTGTTTATCATAAGTGTTAACACTAACCAATGACGTTTTCTACCTCTATGAAGATGATAATTTTAAGAATATAATACTTTTTTTCTGTTAATGCCTTGATTCATTACCAGAAGTAAACTAAACTTGTCTTCTTTTAGCATCAATCCTTTTTTTTTTTTTTTTTGGTTTTGAGACATAGACTCACTCCGTTGCCCTGAGCAGAGTGCCACAGTGTCAGCCTAGCTCACAGCAACCTCAGACTCCTGGGATGTAGTGATCCTCCTTCTTCAGCCTCCCGAGTAACTGGGACTACAGGCTCAGGCCAGGATACCTGGCTGATTTTTTTTATTTTCAGTAGAGATGGGGGTTTTGCTCTTGGTCAGGCTGGTCTCCAATTCCTGAGCTCAAGTCATTTTCCCTCCTCGGCCTCCCAGAGTGCTAGGATTACAGGTATGAGCCACCAAGTCCAGCCAACATCAATGTTTTTAGACATTTTTTTCTGTAATTTTTCATTCTTACTCATTTATCAGTTGTTTTTATGATGTGCATATGATCCCATAAAATTTGTCTATTTCATCTAACTTTTCAAATTATGGGTAAAATGCTTGCAATATTTTACAATTGTATTTTCAAAGTTTTGATGTATTTTATCTTCAGTATCATTCAGTTCAAAATGTTTTTAAATTTTAGGCTGTGATTTTTATCTTTAATCTGATTTATTTTAAATTAAAATTTTTATGGAAATAAACTTTCCTCTCAGGACTGCTTTGGCTGTGTCTCACAGATTTTGATAACTTGTGTCACCCTTGTCATTTAGTTCAAAGAATCTTTTGATTTCCATCGTTATTTCCTCATTTATGAAGTGATCATTCAGTAGATGATTGTTTAATTTCCGTGACTTTGTGTAGAGATGAGAGTTTCTGTTGGGGTTGATTTCTATTTTTATTCTGCCGTGATCTGAGAAGATGCATGGTATAATTTCTACTTTTTAAAATTTTTTGAGACATACTTTGTGTCCTAGATATGGTCAATCTTAGAGAATGTCCCATGAACTGATGAGAAGAACGTATATTCAATGGTTTGGGGGTAGAATGTCCTGCAAATGTCAGTCAGGCCCATTTGTCCTAGGGTTCTGTTTAAGTCCATTATTTCTTTGTTAATTTTCTCTTTGGAGGATCTGTCCTGTGCTGTCAGTGGGGTGTTGAGGTCTCCAACTATTATGGTGTTGCCATTTATCCATTTGTTTAGATCAAGTAGGGTTTGCTTTATGAATCTGGGTGCACCTAAGTTGGATGCATACATATTTAGAATTGTTATGCCTTCTTGTTGAACTGTACCCTTCACCATTATATAGTGTCCTCCTTTGTCTTTTATTACTTTTGTCGATTTAAAAAACAAGTTATCTGAGATCAAAACTGCCACACCAGCCTTCTTTTGGCTTCCATTTGCTTGAAATATTGATTTCCACCCCTTTACCTTGAGTCTAAATGCATCCTTGCAGGTTAGATGCATTTGCTGGAGACAGCAGATGCTTGGCTCGTTTTTCTTTTATCCATTTGGCCAGCCTATGTCTCTTGAGTGGGGAGTTGAAGCCATTCATATTTATTGAGAGAATTCATAAGTGGGGCAAATTACTGTTCATTCTGCTGGATTGCATTTTGTTGCCTTGTTTCCTCTCTTGAGCCATTGTGGGATCTAGACTTTGATCTTTAGCTTTTGGGTGGTTTTACATTCGCCAGTATTTATTGTGCTGATTCTTGTGTAGTTCTGTTTTGAGTACTTATTGGAGGGCTGGTCTTGTCTTGATGAATTCCCTCAGTCTTTGCTTATCTGAGAATGTCTTTATTTCTCCTTCATATACAAAACTTAGTTTTGCAGGGTACAAGATTCTAGGCTGGGCATTATTCTGTTTCAGAAGAGTGAGAATGGGACCCCAGTCTCTTCTTGCTGTAGGGTTTCAGTTAAGAAGTCTGGCATTATTCTGATGGGCTTTCCTTTGTATGTTACCTGTTTCTTTCACTTTACAACTCAGAGAAGGGCCTCTGTAGTGGACATTTTGGTCAATCTGATGACTGCATGTCGTGGTGTCTTCCTGTTTGCATTGAATTTCCCCGGGGTCCTTTGAGCTTCTTGTACCTGTGTATCTAGATTTTTAGCAAGGCCTGGGAAATTCTCCTCTATTACATCTTGAAATAGCTTATCCAGCCCTCGTGTGTTTTTTTCTTCACCTTCAGGAATCCGCATCACCCTCAGGTTCAGATTTTTCACATAATACCACATTTCTTGTAGGCTTATTTCTTTTCTCTTAATTTTCTGCTCAATCTCTGTGTCTGACTTATTTAATTGGAAGGAGTTGTCTTCAATCTCTGAGATTCTTTCTCCTGTTTAAACTACCCTGTTCTTGAGGCTTTTCACTGTGTTCTGTAGTTTCCTGAATAAGTCATTCATTTCCAGGAGATCAGTTTGATTTTTCTTTAATATTTCAATTTCTTTAGTTAATTTTTCTTCCATGTCCTGTATTTTTGTTGTGATTTCTTTGTGTTGGTTATCCATTTTTTCTTGCAGAAATTATTCCACAACATTGAGTAGGATGGAATCCCCCCCAGGACATTTTATGAAGCCAACATAACCCTGATACCAAAACCAGGAAAGGATGCAACAAAAAAGGAAAACTACAGACCAATATCCCTTATGAATATAGATGTAAAAATTCTCAAGAAAATTGTAGTTAACCGAATCCAGGTGCTCAGTAAGAAAATAATCCATCATGACCAAGTGGGCTTCATCCCAGATATGCAGGGATGGTTCAACATCCACAAATCTATAAACATAATTCATCACATAAACAGAAGCAAAAACAAAAACCGTATGATTCTCTCAATAGATGCAGAAAATGCATTTGACAAAATTCAACACCCTTTTATGATAAGAACTCTTAACAAAATAGGCATAGACAGGGCTTACTTAAAAATGATACAAGCCATATATGACAAACCCATAACCAACATCATACTGAATGGGGAAAAAATTGAAAGCATTCCTACTTAGAACTGGAACCAGACAAGGTTGCCCACTATCTCCGCTTCTATTCAACATAGTGCTGGAAGTCCTGGCCACAGCAATCAGGCAAGAGAGTGGAATTAAAGGCATGCAAATGGGAACAGAAAAGATCAAACTCTCAGTATTTGCTGATGACATGATATTATATTTAGAAAACCCCCAGGATTCAACCAAGAGGCTCCTGGAATTAATAAATGAATTTGATAAAGTCTCAGGATACAAAATCAATACACACAAATCAGAGGCATTCATATACACCAGTAGCAGTCATACCGAGAACCAAATCAAAGACTCAATTCCCTTCACAATAGCAACAAAGAAAATAAAGTACCTGGGAATATATTTAGCTAAGGAAGTAAAAGACCTCTACAGGCACAACTATGACACATTGAGGAAGGAAATAGCAGAGGATGTAAACAGGTGGAAAACCACACCATGCTCGTGGGTAGGTAGAATCAACATTGTTAAAATGTCTATACTACCCAAAGTGATCTACAGATTCAATGCACTCCCTATTAAACTACCAACATCATTTTTCACAGACGTAGAAAGATTAATTTTATGTTCCGTATGGAACCAGAGAAGAACCCGTATAGCAAAAACAATCCCAGGCAATAAAAACAAAATGGGAGGTATCAATTTACCAGCCTTCAAATTTTATTGTAAGGCTGTAGTAATCAAATCAGAAGGCACAAAACAGAGCCATTGACCAGTGGAACAGAACTGAGAACTCAGATATAAAACCATCCTCATATAGCCATCTAATCTTTGACAAAGGAGACAAAAACATACATTGGGGAAAAGAAACCTTATTCAATAAATGGTGCTGGGAAAACTGGATAGCCACATGTAGAAGACTGAATCAGGACCCACACCTTTCACCTCTCACAAAAATCAACTCATGCTGGATAACAGACTTAAACCAAAGGAGTGAAAATAGAATTCCAGAGGAAAATGTTGGAAATACTCTTCCAGACATTGGCCTAGGCAAAGAATTTATGAAGAAGACCCCAAAGACAATCACATCAACAACCAAAATAAATAAATGGGACCTGATCAAATTAAAAAGCTTCTGCACAGCCAAAGAAACTGTCACAAGAGCAAACAGACAACCTATAGAATGGGAGAAAATTTTCACATGCTACAAATCTGATAAAGGGCTGATAACTAAAATCTACTTAGAACTCAGGAAAATCAGCAAGAAAAAAATCAAACAACCCTATCAAAAAGTGGGCAAAGACATGAACAGAAACTTTTCAAAAGAAGACAGAATAATGGCCAAAAAACATATGAAAAAATGCTCAACATCTCTAATCATCAGGGAGATGCAAATCAAAACCACAATGAGATATCACTTATCTCCAGTGAGACTGGCCTTTATCAAAAAGTCCCAAAACAATAAATGTTGGCATGGATGTGGAGAGATAGGAACATTCCTACACTGCTGGTGGGACTGCAAACTAGTGCAACCTCTGTGGAAAGCAATATGGAGATACCAAAGAGATACAAGTAGAATTACCATTTGATCCAGCAATCCCATTACTGGGCATCTACCCAAAAGAAGAAAAGACACTCTATAAAAAAGACACCTGCACTCAAATGTTTATAACAGCAGAATTCACAATTGCAAAGATGTGGAAACAACCCAAGTGCCCATCAATACATGAGTGGATTAATAAAATGTAGTCTATGTATACCACAGAGTACTATTCAGCTTTAAGAAATAATGATGATATAGCACCTCTTGTATTCTCCTGGATAGAGCTGGAACACATTCTAGTAAGTGAAGTATCCCAAGAATGGAAAAACAAGCACCACGTGTACTCACCACCAAATTGGTATTAACTGATTAACACATAAGTGCACATATAAGAATAACATTTATTGGATGTCAGGAATGGGGGAGGGGGAGGAGGGGACAGGTATATGCATACACAAAGAGTGCAATGGACACCATCCACCATCCAGGGGATGGACACGTTTGAAGCTCGGACTTGGGGGGGAGGGCAAGGGCGACATATGTAACCTAAACATCTGTACCCCCCATAATATGCTGAAATAAAAAAAAACGTTTATATATATACACACATGTGTCTTGATTTTGTTCTTTATTTTTGCGTGACCTTAGAGAATACTACGAAAGATTTCAATCTCTTTGATGAAGCTCTCTTTATTATTTAGCATATTAATATTGTTAAATTTTCTTAGCACCTGAAAAGTATCTCTTCATTTTTTTTTTCTAAATGATTCCTTTTATTGGCCAAAGGCTTAGTTATGAATACATATTTATGATTTTAAATTATACATTCAAGGTAGTGGCAAAATGTAACAATCTCTTCATTTTTTCAGGGTGAAGTATTTTATATATATGTTTATGTACGTACACACACACACACACACACACACACACACACACACACACATATATATATATAATGTCATTTGTTAAGCAATTTATATCTTTCATATGCTTACTGAATTTTTGTCTACTTGTTCTATAAACTATTGAGAGTAATATGTTAAAGTCTTTTATTACAATTTTAATTATGTTTTTCTCCATATTCTTTCATCAAATTTTATTTCACTCATTTTAAAGCTATTATTAGCCAAACACAGATTTATTCTTATTCTATTTCTTGTAAGTTGCCTAATTATCATTATGAAATTTTCTCCTCTCCCTCCAGTAATAGTTCTTGCATTCAAGTCTTCCCTTTTCTGATATTGGTATTGCTACAGCAATTTTTGTTGTTGTTGTTTTATGTTGTATAGCATGTCTTTTACTTTCCATTTATTCTAAACTTTGTATATCCTTATATACAGTGTGTTTTTGTAAATGTTATATAGTGCCAAGTTTTAGTTTTTCCCCACTCTGACAAACTGATATATAATTGGGTTTATATTTACGCCATCATATTTATTTTCTTTCTTCTCTGCGATATTTCTCTATTTGCTTTAATCACGTTTTTAGGTATCACATTGCCTCACTCTATTAATTTGTTATTCAATCTTTTACTGTTTTTAGTGTTTCCTCTATAAATTAAAACATTCATTCCCCACTTTTTATACTTTAATACGTAATATTACTTTGACTACTTTCTTAAAAAGATTAGAACCTTGGAACAACTTGACTCATTTACCTTTTCCTAATTTGTTATTATGTTCATAAATTTTACTTTTACATATATTTAAAGTCCCCCAAATATTATTTTTGTTGTAGTCAGTCCAGTAGTCAGCTTTTACCAGCTCTCAAAAAGAAATTCTGTGAATCTTTTCCTACCTATGCATTCAGTGACATTACATTGGTATCTTGAAGTTGGCTATGGTTAATAATATTTACACCAGGAAAATTGGCAAATGTGACAAATTGAGATTTTTTTTCAGAGAGATTAAAGTTAAACATTGACCAGAATACCATATGTACAGCCAGTATTCAATTATATTTATTCACATTTTTAGTTTTCTAATACTTGTCATTCTTCCTTGCTGTGTATGTTTTTCTGGATTCATTTGCCTATTGCCTGAAGAATTATTTTTTTTGTTTTAGTGGAGTTATGCTGGTAAGACATTCCCAAATTCTTAATTTTACTTGCATTTGTGGAAATTATTGTCACTGGGTATAGAATTTCAATATTTTTAATATGCTTTTAGTGCTATAAAAATGTCATTTTGTTGAATTCTGGCTTTTTTCTCTGTTAGCGAGAACTCAGATGTCCTTTTTTTGTTCCTTTTTTCATCTTGCTTTAAAGTTTTTGTTTATCTTTGTTTTCACAATAGTTTCATTATAATGTGTCTAGTTTTTTTCCTCCACTTATTATGATTGATATCTGTCTCAATTTTTAAATACATGTATCCTGGTCTTTCATGGGCATTAGAAAATGTTTGGTGGTTTTGTTTTCAATATTGTACCTCTGTCTCACTATTCTTCTGGAAATCCAATTCCTGTATGTCTTATGGTTCTTTTGCTCCATTCTCTATTTCTTATTTGGTTTCATCTGTGTCTTTTAGTTGAGATGTTTCTTTTTTCTTTTCT
>RJWJ010020480.1:0-29002 GCA_004363605.1 Indri indri | reverse complement strand
TTTTTATATATTCAGAAATATTTTACATTAAATGAATAAAAATTAATTAATGAAATAAGACCTTTATTAGTTCTTCTTTTCCAAATCATTAAACTTCTAAAGGTTTAATATTCATTCATTTTTATCAGTTGCTAAATTTTAGATTTTAGCAAAGAAATGAAATTTTAAGGAGGGAGATGTTTGATTTCAAAACTTTCACATGTCAATGAATTGTTGTTAGAAGGCAGTTTGACCCTCTAAAACAAATAAATGGCACTATGTCCACCTAATTAGTGGTGTGGAACACAGGATTTTAGATAAATGTTGCTGTAACCCCTTTTCTCAAAGAGTTCCTTAATTCATACACACATTTGTAAAGTATTTATTGAGACTGCTATGTCTATTGCTGTAGAGTAGGTATCAGGGCAGGTGTGGGTAGAAAAAAATTTACTTTAAAAAATGTGGAGTACAAAATAAAAAGTAGAAAAGAATCACCATAAATTCTAGCCAATTTGCAAAAGGGAAATGCTACAAAGCACAATGGACCTAAACCCACTGGAAGCAGCTGTACCATAAGGGATGAATGGGATTTGCTGAGTCACTTTGGCCTTGCCCCAGTCTGGAATGGAATGGCACAAGCTGGACTTGGGTCAGGGCCTTCTGTAGCTGAGACCAAACCTCTCAAACTCAGTCTGGGACCATCTGCATTCTCCTTTCCTGGATTCCCAAGATCCTGTAGCTCAGGTCCTGAGAGAAGAGCCCTTTGCCCCGTGAAAATCTGTAAAAGCTGCTCTGACCTGGGACCAGGCTGGCCTGGTCTAGACCCGTGGGCAATGCTGACATCCAGCATGCTTGAGGATGCAGGTAGCCAGCTGCAAGAAAGGAGATGCAAAGGCAGAGGAAGAGAAATGATGCAATTTCTTTTTCGGCTAAGGAGAAGGATAGCAGAAATGAACGAGATCTGTGAGGAAATTTATATTAGGGGATAAACAAATGAGTTCTGTGCCCGCCTCTTTAAGTCTCTTCAATGCCATGTTCATTTCTCTTTTTTGATTACCAGGTAGTGCTGTCCTCAGTCTCTTGGGGCATACTTCTTTCCCAATCTGGCACAAACTACCCCTCAGGGCTTAAAGACATGCGGATGACAGATGATCAAGGTATGCATCTCTTAATCAAGCTGCCGTATTTGCCCATCTAAAGAGCTGTTTAAATAACACGTCTTGCAGATCTCAGCCTCCAGTGCTCACATCTTATTTACTCCAACTTTCACTTTTGAAAAATCTAAAGAAATTCTCATGCAGGCTGTGACCAAAGGAGAGGGCAAGCTGAAAAATGTCCTATACAGGGGAAGGACATTTCTTTATTTTAAATTCAGCTGCTGACTTTATTAGCTGCTGTCCTGAACTTCCAGCCAACTTCAGGATTGTTTAGGTTAACACTGAATATGCAAATTTGCGTGGCCAGACTGCTTTTCCAAAGGATGCTCTTTGGAGAGTTCTTCATTTGTTGGATGATAATGGCAATTGTCCCTTACGGCTTTAAAGCTGAAGGAAGCATGTTTTGCTTCCTAGTTAACCTACTGAGCACATACCATGGGTCCGGCCCTGGCCTGGGTCCTTTCTACCTAATTTTACCCCTCTGCCAAGAGAGCAGAGATCACATCTCAAAAATGTTATTTCCACATGTCTACATACAGAAGAGACCAGTTATTGGGGAGCAACTCAACACAAAACAAAACAACGTTGGCCCTGATATTCTAGGAAATTCAACCTCTTTTACTTTTGCTGACGTTTTCCTTCAGGAAAGGTAATTTGATAGTGAAATGCTGGGACTCCACAGGGAGGAGATTAGGCCCACAGATTAAAAAGAATAAAAAGCCTTATCTTGTAAAATTCTGAGTAAGTCCCCCCAGACGCATTCTGGTCAGGGACAGTTGTCCTCTATGGGACTTCTCTCTACTGTATTGCCCTGTCAGATTGACCCCCAGCTCTAGAAGCCACTGCTGGGTTCCTTCCCCATTCTGGACTCCTGGGAAATATAAAGTGGTTGTTCCTCTCCAGCCCAAGATTGGGAGCTGGCATTTAAAGTTAGCTGTAGGGAACAAAAGGAAATAGGTATCTGACCATCACTGGCCATTCTTTCCGGGTGGAAAACTCAGCTCTTCGTTGAGCTGCTTGTTGTGATGAGACGACATGGTAATAAGCCAGATTTCTAGCTCACTCAGTGTTGTGCCTAATGTGCCTTATTGAGTACTTCAAATGCTCTAATATATGCACTGAACTATTAATCCAACCTACATTAATTATCTACTGAGACCAAGACCAGCATGATCTACTCAATCAAAAACCATTCATATCTTTGAAAAATAAAATTTACTGCTTTTGTACAATTTATAATAGAGTTCCTTTTCTGAGTACTTGATATGTGTCAAGCTCTTACATGGTATTTTTTCATGTATTACTGTTAGCTGCTACAACAGTCTGGGGTGGGGCGTGATCCTACCTATTTCATGGATGAAGAAACTGAGGTAGAGAAACACTGACTTGCTCAGGCATATACACACAGAAAGTGGCGGCACTGGGGTGAAACCCATTTCTTATCTGATCCTGGAGTCCTCCCTCTCTCCACTTTACTGAACCTCCTTGCTGTTCTCAACCACGAATACAGACCTCGGGGACCTGGTTAGGTCAACGCCGCTGAATCCACTCCTTTAGAACAATCAGAGCAGACATGCATTTCGTTGGTTTGAACAAGGAAAAGTGCATTACGATAGATGCATTTTGGGCTTCTTGTAAAAGGGATTTGCCTTTTCTATGCAGTCTAGGACCTTGGAGGGATTTTGTCAGCACGATATACTTTCCAGTCTATAACCTTTTCAGAGTTTTCAATTATTTCTATTAACATTACATGGGGTATCAAACTGAAAGGTTTGCTATCTTATCTAATGAATCCTCAGACATGGTAAAGTTTTAATTTTTAATCCTACTAGAGATGAAAGTGTAGCAATAAGACACATAAACAGTACATCTAATCCCTGCAGTCCTTTCAGGGCAGGAAAATTGCTTCTCTGTGGTACAAAAGAGACTGTCTACCACTTGGAAAACTTGTACAAAACAAGCCATGATTTGGAGTGTTTTTGGAGGGCAAAGGGTGATGTTCCCTATCTGATTGCACGTAGTGATACGTTTTAAACTGTGATTTATGCCACCCGACATTGACGTTCATTTAGCTCAGATTACAAGTGAAGTAATTCATTCCCTAATGAAGTGTACCCTGCATGACATATTGACCATGAGAGCTGACAATCATTGCTTTAAAACAGGCCTAGGTTACATTTTCTTTTGTCATTGAAAGTAGGTTATCAGTTAATAAACTTAAAACAAGGCCTACTGACCCGCCATTCTTTTAGAAGTATTTTATTGGAGCATCAGAGAAGCATATACCCAAATTAACTATTGTAATGGAAGGAAAGAGTGAAAAACTACATGATCTCAAATGTTGTTCAAAGGAATAACTTTTCCATGTATTTATATACGTTTCCCCCGATTTTTCATTTTGAAAAATTTCAAACTTACAGAAAAATAGAAAAGATAGTACCATAAACACCTGTGTACCCTTCACCAGGATTCACCTGTTGTTAATATTTTGTCACATATGTGCATTCTCTTTAACATGTATACACACATGCACAAACACATACATACACAATTTTAAAGTAAGTTACAGACGTCATGACACTTCACTCCTAAACACTTTAGCATGTATCACCTAAGAATTAGGACATTCTCCTATTAAGTAAAATACCATTATTGCACACCTAAGAAAATTAACAAAAATTCAACAGTGTAATCAAATATAATGTCCACATTCCAATATCCTAAATAGTCCCCAAAATGTATTTTAAATTTATCTTTTAAAAATCCAGAATGCAGTTAAAATTTGCACCTTGTCTTTGGTTGTTAGATATTTATACAGAATTTTATGAGGAGTAAAAATGAACTCACAGAGCTTTGATCCACAGCAATCTGATAACGCTAGTGATAAAGTGCTATTTAGGCCTCGTACCAAAAATTCCTAATGAATCTCACCTGTAAAGCATGTAAACTACATTAGTGGTCATTTTTTTCTTAAAGTATTTCAATCAATACCCCATTTTACTATATTTAGATTAGTGGGCCCATGGAAAGTACTGTTACCTATTCATAATTTTAAAAACCTCAATCTTTTTGAATGTGTGTTTTATTCAAAGTTTTCAAAATAACTATAGGATTAAAATTCCAAATCTAGAAGATTCATCCTAACTTCACTCAGAAGACCAAAAAAGGGGCCGGATGCGGTGGCTCACGCCTGTAATCCTAGCACTCTGGGAGGCTGAGGCGGGTGGATCGTTCTGAGGTCAGGAGTTCGAGACCAGCCTGAGCAAGAGCGAGACCCCCGTCTCTACCAAAAATAGAAAGAAATTAATTGGACAGCTAAAAATAAATATAGAAAAAATTAGCCAGGCATGGTGGCACATGCCTGTAGTCCCAGCTACTTGGGAGGCTGAGATAGTAGGATTGCTGCTTGAGCCCAGGAGTTTGAGGTTGCTGTGAGCTAGGCTGGCCATGGCACTCACCCCAGGCAAGAGAGTGAGACTCTGTCTCAAAAAAATAAAAAATAAAAAATAAAAATAAAAAAAAGACAAAAAAAAAAAATCATGAACTTTCCAGCATAAAACAAAGTTTTCCAGCATTATGTTTAGGATGCATTGTAAGTTTCAGATACTTGAGTTTTCTTCTAATTTAGGCTTTTACTTATTCTCCTGAAAGAAAATGTGTTATAATTAAAAACGGAAAGAAAAACTAATTTCGAAGACCATCCACTGGGGCAAATATGATGGTTTTATTACTGCCATGGACATTTAGAGATCAAGTTTAAGAGAATGTGGTTGAGTTCAGTGTTGCAAATACACTTTTCATCTATAATTACACATGTCTAAGGTCTTGTATAGTGGCTGTATAATTGCTTTAGAGTTGCATTTAAAGGAAATATTGAGAAACTGCATTTCATGAATTACAGTTTGCATGGATCTTATGTACTCTATTTTATGTCATGTTTTCATTAGCAGTGCAAAAGCTATTGCAGAAAATAGAAGAGGGGAACTGTGACCTTTTGTGTTCACTTTGCAGAAGATAGTAACTTTGTTTTTAAAGAAGCAAAACAATTTATCCTTTTCCATATTAAATCATAGAAACGGCTTATGATCAATGCAATTATTTTAAAACTAAAACAAAAAAAATCCTACCCATTGGTGATTGCTATTGAATTTTAAAATTAACTAGAATATTTTTCCTCCATCCTTTCTGGTAGTACGAAAAAGATATTTCATCACTTCTAAGACAAAAAATTTTCACCTTTTAATACATGAAATAAAGCTGTGTCTTAAAAGAGATGTCATGAGATTTCTTACATTAGCAATTTTTTTCTTGGTGGTATATAAAATATATATATAATGGTGATTCTTATAACTGATAGCCTTAGTTTCAAGAAAATATAATGCTAAACAGTACAATATCATCCTATCCTAATATACTCACTTATGAGTAATCCATAAAAAAGGGATGTAGTTTCTTATGAGGGTTCTGAAACTGAATATTTGTCTGGTTGAGAAATTAGATGTGTGGTCCCAAAGACCATATAACATAAAAAAAAAATAGGATATCTTTGGGTATCCCATTAAACTAGACTTATTCAAAAATGCTAGTGGCTGATTTATCAACTGTCTTTTTGAGGAATGTAATTTAATGGTTTTAATCTAGTCACCTCCTGCATTTCCATTTCTGATTTTTGTTTTATTTAAAGAGCATCGGTTTTCCCATATAGCTCTACTCAGGGCGTCAACCTGTTCAACTACGAGAAATATACTACTTTCAATGTCCAGGCAATGTGGATTTCAGCCTGGTAGCCATTCAGTCTGAGAGGATTGTTTCTTTTTGCTACTGAGATCAGTCTTTACACAGGAAGAAATAATTCATGGATTATTCTGAAGATGCTGAATTTGTAGTCACAGTTGCTTTGTATTTAAGGATGTTAGAACTAGCTGAATCGTCCTATTGGAAAATCTGTAAGTAGCCCAAGGAAAAAAACTGTTTAAACATTGTGGTTGATTCTAGCACCACAGTAACTTATGGAAAGGGGGTTGGTGTTGTCATATGGACTCCCCACCTGTTCTGGTCCATGGGGCTTTCCATATACACACACACATCCTGCTAGCTCTACATACGTTATTCAAGAGGGTTATTCTGGTCTCGCATATGAAAATTCTGTGTTTAAGACATAGCTTAAAAGTTCTGCACTGCTACTGTTGGTAACAGATGGCCCAAATAAACACATGCCCAAGTCAGCCTGGCTGAATTAGGTTGCAACTCTAGAGTATTAATTCAGCATGAGCAAAATCCTTAATTTTTTCACATACACACAAAACCACAAAATTTTCTCTAATGAATCCAAGGTCTTCTTGGGAAACCATGACTCTCAGACATGGAAGCCTATACATCAGGTGTTTCACTTGGTACGAGAATTAGGATCTCACATTTTTATTTTTGTTTTCAAGTACCTTTTCTTGGAGTCTATCTATAGACAAAAAAAAGTGCACAAATGATAAGCCTAGTGAATTTTCACCAGTTGAATGTCCCTGCATAACCGGCCTCCAGAAAAAAAGAGCAGAACATTTCTGGTACCTCGGCCATCTCCCTCATGTTCCTTTAATTCAGGAACCCAGCAGGAACTCTAGTACCTTATCAATTTTAACCTCAGCAAATACGCGTGCTCTACATTTTGCCCAGTCTGGTTAATTAACTCTTCTTCCTTTTAGTAACATCAGAAATGCAGCAGGCACGACCTCTTCACTCCTGTCATTCACTCTCAAAGCTGACTTCAAGGGATGGGTAGGTAGACATGACGGAAAAGTGATGCCTCGCGGTTTTCTCATAGAAAACTCTTGAATGAAGCCCATGTGGTTTTTCACCTTTGTGCTTGCAGAGTGACTGCTACTTCATACTCTGGTTTCAGAATGGGACTGCTGAGAAGAAATAAAACAGGATGTTTGGAGGCATTTCCCACAAGGGTTGTAATAGGCAGAAGGGATTGTCCTGAGGCAAGTACACAGTTGCATTGATATAGGTACTTTAGTCACAGCAGACGGAAAGCTGGAATTTTCTGAGTCAACTAAGCAGAGTATTTAAATGCATTAAATGCTGGGGAAATCTATAGCGAGGAGGAAATCTTGGATAATTAACTCTTTAAATGTCAAAAGGTAATATGGACCTCTTTCTATATTCACTGGTCTTACTGTCTACGTGAGCCCCCAGATATGATCAATGCTACAACCAGAATTGCCCTGTGAAATAGTTTGGTTTCTCTTTCTTGCTATTAATGGGACAACAGGGAGTAGGGGGGAGGCAAAAAGGAAGAGGAGGTCAGTTAGTCTCAGCCCCCCATGCTCGGGGGCTGGCATGGAAGGAAATGTACTGGAACCATCAACTCCTTTTCAAGGGGCTGTCAACTCAAACTTTAGAAAAATAATTCTAGAGATGTTAATATTTTACTCCAAGCCTTTTGATTGTGTATGGCATGGAAATGGGGGTGGGATCTAGCATGTCACTGAAATTTGCAACTGATGCATGCCCGCCATTCTGAGAACTATATCCTGCCTGTATGATTTAGCATGACAACCGGATTATATTTATACAATTAATTAATGTTTGCTTGACCACTTTTATCCAATTTCTTTCCATAGCACATAAAAGAGAACCTAACATAAATTTCTCTTTCAAAACAATTGACTTAGCAACTGCTGACCTTCTGTTCTGTCATTCTAAGGATTGATTGGATATTGTTGAATTGTTTCATTCTACAGTAATTAAACATAAAATTAATTATGCTAGTATCCCATTATTTCTCTGAACCAAGGACTAAGCCATTCGTTTTCGCTTGGTTACTCTGAGAATCTGCCATTAGATGAACAGGAAGAGAACATTGTACTGTTGCAAACAGAAACTAAATATTTTAAGGCACATTTTAATTGCTAAAATATAATCTGAAAGCTTCTAATTTCCATATGCACAGCATATTGAATTTGTTTAATGTAATTTAGGCCATAAATCTTTTACCTTATGATATGGTCATTTAAATATTTTCTCAGGTGGCTAATCATTTAGAAAACATGTCGAAGAAGAATATATGTTAAGAAAGAGAGACGACAGATGAATAAAACTGAAAGTGTAAGTAAAGCCATCATGGATCTCTAATTCTTGATTTGGTTTGCTGCTCACCCAAATGAAATGTATTCCACTAGTGATTTTCTTTGTTAGTTTTTGTGTAGAAAATGCTTAAAATTACCCTGATATTATAAGCTTTGGATTCAGGACTTGAGAAGCACACAAGTATGACAGGACTAAATTATCAAAATGTATGTGCTGATAGAAACCAAAATAGGTTTTTGCAGTTTTCATTAGTGCAGGGCATATTAATTTAATTAACATGATTGAAGACAGAATCACTGGATGAGGCTGTAATACCTAGCCTTGGCCTGTTACTCACCCATAGGCTATAAAACGATCCACCTCACAAATGGGTGTATGATCTTGTATATTTCATATTTTGACTCTGCCTTTTATACACGTTTCCCTGTGGCTCTGGGGAATATGTTTGTGAACTTCATTGGATGAAATTCTTGATGGTTTTCAAAATTCCCAACCCTGATCAGCACTTTAAATATTGAGCAGAATCTTGGATTCTAGTTATACTTCATGTAATGGCGACTGCCGTATTTATTGTTTAGCCTGCTGAGAAATTGTGCCTCCTTCTAACCTGCCTGTGGTTCTGACTGGGGCTGTGAATCATAATACCCCACTGTCCTGGCCACAAGGGTAAGTTTGGAGACCAAGAGAGCTAATTAATGGCTCTTTTCAGGATTAGTCTAGTTGAAAATAATAGAGAAGTATCCTTGTGGTAGATATGTTGCCTACCCAATATCCATTCTCTCCTTTACAAAATCCCACGTTTTTTTTTTAAAGAGTAGTCATGTTCCTTGGAAAATATCCATCTCTTCACGCTCTCCTGGAGCCAAATGTGACCACATCCCCCATTTCTGGCCAAAGTGATATAAATGGAAGTTGACATTGTGGGGCTTCTGGAGAGCTGTTGTCCTGATAAAAGGGCTCAGACTCAGCCTGACCAGTGATTTTTTTGTCCTTACTCCTCTTCATCCTTCTGCCTGAAACTTTCAGACCATGGGCTAGCCTTAAGCCTGCTAAGAACCATGGAGTAGGAATTAGGAAGCCCCCGGATCACTGATAACTGGCTCAAATAACTATACCAGTCTTGGCTTACTCATTGGCAGAATTATTTCTATGTGAGAAAAATGAAACCTCTACTTAGTTATGCTGCTATGAGTGGGTTGCTGTTGCATTTAGTAGATTTTGGTCCTAATGGTTATAACCCTTTTCCTGTGTTAGGGTGGATTTGTAGGGAAAATGAAATCAATGCACAAAGAAAGAGTCAGGAGACCAGTAACATGTTCTGGTCTTGTGGCACGATTTCTGTGCAGCCTGGGGTTGTGTTATATAAGCTAATGCAACCCTGTTTTACTGAAGTTTCTTAAAGTTGGTTTATGTTACTTATAAATAAAAGAATTCTTGGAGATACGAAAATAAAAACACACTCTCCATGCAGTTAATATTCAAAATCTATTAGTGCTTCATTGGCACTAATTCCTTATCATCTAGGATGGGGATTCTTGTTTTGACAGTGCTGGTTTAGGGCCCTTGGAATGTCACCTAGCATTTTTGAACCTCAGTTTTCTCATCTGCAAAACAATGTAAATGAATTAGAAGTTCTCCAGGGTACCTTCAGTTCTAAATGGTTATGACTCCATGCTCATTTCCCACAGAAATGGGCTGGGAGGGAGGTATGAAAGACATAAATCAATTATGAAAGAAATATACTCAGAGATTTAGCATAAACACCTACTCCTACAAATTAATAAAAAAGAATGAAGTCATGGCACCAGTAGGAATTTGCTGTGGGTGTGGTCATATAGGCCCTAAAGTTATCAGTCTATGAAGGTGGTGTACATAGAGTGAAGGAAAGAGACATGCTCTCGCTGAGCATTAAATTACTTCTAAGCATCAAATTTTAGATCTGAAGAAGACTTTCATCATCAAATACTCGAAGTCTTCATAATTAACAATAATTACAGATAACTACATACAGTGAACTCTGCTAAATGCATGCATTATCTCACTCCATTCTCATTGATGCTTTGAGATACATAATATTATCATATTATTCTCATTTTTTAGCTGTTTGTTTTATTTTTTAGTTATAGTCTGAGTAATTCCCAATTTGAAAATCTCTGGGGCTTAGCATTTGCTTTTTTCAATAAAGCAGAGAAATCCAAATATCAGTTGTTGATTCCAGAGATATTTCTTCATTTTTTCACCGCATATTAAAGGAAATAATAGGTTCCAAAGGAAACATTGATTGAGTTAATTGGGTAAATTCATCCAAAACAATTTAGTTTATTAATATACCAGTACAAGAGAGGATTTTCCTTTTGTATGGGTCAGTGGAAGTCCAGAGGCACTCCTTCAAGTAAAGTTGCATTGAAATGGGAGAAGAATCGGCATAGACAGTATCTACATACTTAAATACAAAATTGTCTTTGTAACAGGTATTGGATTAGGCTTGAGAGCCATCAAATGGCTTCTGTGCAGACCATCTTTGCCGCATGAACCGGGTTGAAGGGAAAAAACTCCTAACATTTGTTAAGCCCTTTCTGTGAGGTAGGCACTGGGCTAGGTCTTTTTTACACTGCATCTCATTTAGACATCAAGGCAGTCTAGGCAAGTGGGTATAATTGATTCCATTTTACAGAGGAAGAACAGAGAGATTGAGTAACTCACTGAAGGTCACACAGGCAGGAGATGGTGGATGGGGCTGTGAACCTGGGTCCCTCAACTGCCGGAGTCCAAGCTCTCATAGCAGGTGCGAGTGTGGCATGTCAGTTTTCCAAGTTTCATGATGGGAACCGTGGAAAAATTCAGATGTCTAGTGAGTGAAGGGAAATAATAAGCTGTGGATCGTGGCTTTTGTATTCTGAGTTGACAAAGTCCTGAGAATTAAGAGTTTAATCTGAAGAAAATTAGTTATCTTGGCTATAGAACTAAACCTGTTTTCATTCTCCAAAGGTTTTCTCTGGAAGCTCTGAGCCCAAGCCGAAAGCAACCTTTTGGTAAGTTTTACTGATTTGCTGTCTAGGCTTTGTCCTCAGAGGAGACAGATGTAAAGCTCTTGATTTGGTGCCTTCCTAGCATGTGGAGTAGAAAATGAGAAGACAAGATGCCCTGGTTGATCTGTTCTTCTGCCTCAAGGAAAGAACTTAAATTAAACTATTTCCAGCCGATGTGAGTCTGAAACACTCTCCTTGAAGTGAGAGAAAACAGAAGAAACAATTCCTAATCACTCTAATTGTGGAACAAAGGAAGATAAAATGTTTAGTTATCCCAGCTCACTGAAAGGTAGTGGAATGGGTCTGTCCACCAGAAAATAACTGGTATACCTTACGCTATCACTTTTTTCTTCCTCTCCATTCAAGTTAAGACCTGTAAATTCTTAAAAACCTCCAGGGAGGGAGGTAACAAAAACTTCCTCTTTGTAACCCTCTAAGCCCATCTTAGTGCTTAATAACCCTTATGGAAGGACGTTTCCCCTCTGGAACAAACTTAAATCATTCTGCTGCAGGTTAATTCCATTTCCTCTCTTCTCTCTGGTGAGGAGAAAGAACAGCTGTTTACCATCTTCCTGGAGTGGAATTGAACACACCTGAACAGAGTGGTATCAAATCACCCTCAGACTTTCATCATTCAGGCAAAATAGCATTGACACGTCAGTAGTTCTCAAAGTGGTTCTCTAAGCAGCAGGATCAGCATCCCCTGGGCGCTTGTTAGACATGCAAATACTCAGGCTCCACCCCAGGCCTGCTGAATCAGAAATTCAGGGGGTAGCCCAGAACTGGTGTTTTAACAAGACTTCCAGGTGATTTTCATGCTCCCTAAAATGTGAGAACTATTGATATGAATAGATATTTTGATCAGATATGGGTGACTATTGCTAATCATTCTAATAATTCATGTTTCTTCTATGTTTGTGTCTATGTCTATGTATAAGAATGTACATATTTATGTATTGATTTAGGGGATTTTTTTTTGGCTAGCAGTACTGTGCAGATTTCTGTGATACAAATGAAGGTATCTTCTGTCCAGGCACAAAAGTTCAAAATTGACAGTTTGTCTGTGCCTACCTCGCCTTATGTAATATGTTTTTAATTTATGAAAATAAAATACAGGTGGAAAAATAGAAAATAACGAAAAAGAAAAATCTTTCAAACAGAAAACCACTATTAACTTTTTTGTGTTATCTCTCAGACTTTTGTTTCTTATGCAAAACAAGCACATACAATTTAATTACAAATAAATGAGATTATACTATGCAGATGGTCTTGTAACCTGCATTTTATACTTAAGAATATGCCATGCAGGCCAACAACTAACATACACAAACATACACGAGTAATTTTTAATAACTGCATAACCAATTGTCTATTGATAGACCTTTAGGTTATTTTCAGTTTTTTTCTCTTTCTTTCTTTCTTTGTAACCATTACAGAAAACTGAAGCTCCATTAAACAATGAATAAAGTGATGAGCTGGACACCAGTAATCCTCAGTCTCATGTGGTCCAAGATCTCACTTTTCTTAGCTAGCTTTATAAAGAATTAGAAAACCAAGCGTTAGCTGGGCTTCCATTTTGTTATAAAGATATTCATTTTTTGGAAGAGTTTATTTCAGATATTCTTTGGGTTTGTAATTAAACATGATTCAAAAGACCCTTAAAGAATACTGTCTGTGTGCAGACTGCACCAGGATGCTGCTACCTCAAGAAATGTATTTCAAAAGTTTAACTGATCAATTTATATCTCAGTTGATTCATTGGTACCTTTTCCCTGATTGGTTTTGACCGAAAACATCTTTTTAGAAAGATTGTTTAAATTTAGGACCAGTGGTACTTCTGAGATACGGCAAAACTAGCAAACGTGAGAACTGAACCTTTGGCTTTGGCCTCTTGAGAACACAACTGGAGAAAGGCTTTCAGAATTTCAGATGTGGTATGGCCTGTATAGAAGGGCTGTGACCTGAGGAAAGTTTTGAGTTTCTTCCAAATATTTTAAATACTGTTACAGTGCAGTAGCAGTCCTGGTGCAGTTTGTAACATTCCAATTTCAAACCTTCTTCTTTACAGAAACTTTCATGATACCGTGATCAACAAGATGCTGTGCCACCATTGTCCCGTGGACACTCCACCTTTTCCTCTAACTCTTGTTAAAGTCGACCTATACTAAAAGACTGTCACTTTGTTTCTCACTCAAGCTTGGCTTTGGGGATCTTGGCTGTACTAAAGTGAAATTAATGTCTTGAAACATTACCCAGACCCCTTTAACTGAGTCCTGATCATTCACAGTTTCTGTTGCTCAGTCAATGTAAACCCTATTCTTCCCCCCACTCAGCTTTAATGAGGTATAACTGACAAATAACATCATACAGGTTTAAGATGTACAATGAGATGATTTGATATATACCCCTATTTTTTGGAGGCTGAGAAAACACATCCAGGCTGGAAGACTAGAGACAAAAACTTTTTCCGACATCTTTATATGAATGTACCTTAGCCCGTAGCGAATCTTTGTCATTCATATGCTTTGAGGCATCAGTCGTATCTGTTCTGTTCTCTGCTGTATAAAAGTACTAACCCTGGGCTAAGCACAGGTAGGTAGTCAATGAAAACTTGCTGAAAGAGTGAATGAAGGAATACATTTTTATGACTATTCAATGGGGCAACTAGGAATTCTACTTCAAATGACACCTGGAAGGATATATGAGAAAGCTTGTAAAATACTTCATAGAAACTTTCAAAACACATTCACCCAGGAGCCCATTTGTTTAATGCTGCTAAAAATATTTGTTTTGGGATCTCACCCAGGTTGTTAAGATGTTCCAAAATATGGTGTTTATTTGCTCAAGTCCAACTTTTAGTAATAAATACTTGCCAAGGTAGATGTAGCCTAAGTATCCAACAGCTTGTTTAAGAAAATAACTTGCCTAAAATAATCAAGAGTTTTCAAAGACTATTGGTTATGAGTAAGGTAGACTATTAAGACATGAAACACATCATATCCATTCCCAAATCCTTTGAACCCTTAGAGATATATTTTTCACATTTTCCACTTATTTGCAATTTTTTGTCTTGCATATTTTTCTCTATTTTGAACAAAAAACTTTCTCCCATCTTGTTATTTCTTTTCTTCCTCTGCTGTCAGCTTAGGACATACAGTGGTTTTTCTTTGAACAGAGTATGGGTGGGGGTACGGGGGGAGATCTTATTTTAAAACTAACTTGGAATGGCATATATTTTAAAAAATCACACTGATATAGCATGTACTCAATGTCAAACAGTGTTGTACTTTATAAATGTTAACTTGTTTAATATTCATATGAATTAGGTACAGCCATTATCCTCATTTTATAGAAAAATTGAGGCACAGAAAGGTTAAGTCATTTTCCTAAGGTCACAAAGCTAGGAAACAGAACTGGGATTCAAACACAGACAGTTTGGCTGTAGTCCATGCTCTTCCTGTTGTGCCATGAAGCCTTCCTGGGATTATTGCTCTATTTAGGTCATCCTAGGTCGTTAATTCCAATCTTGGGTTTGGGGTGGAAAGGTTCATATTGAGGATTTATGGATTAGGGGCTATAGCAGCTGCCCAGATTTTCCATTTTTCTGATATTGAAAGTGGTGAGTTAAAAAATCTGACATTTGTAAAAGAAAATCATTTCTGAATGGGGAGGCAGGGACTTCTCCCACTATTTAAATGGAAATTTTATAAAAATGAATAAATTTACTGAGCAAAATGTGATGTTTCCTCTGAATTCCAATTACTCTATTTTTTTCTAACGGAAGTTGAAAGTCTCAGAGACGGTTGCCAATGAACTAGAACGAGGATGTTTGCATGTATGCACCTCCTTCTTCTCCTTTTGCTCTTTTCCTTCACCCAACCCTGCAGAAAGTAAAAACGCCAAGAAGAAAAATGGGGAAAGTGATACTATTAAATACAGCACAGGTACTATTTTCATAGATGTTGGGAAGTTTTAGCTCTCCTATTTTTTACATTCTCTGTGAAGTTTTATTGCCATTTCTCAGAGATACACATCCTGCAAGAGAGCCCAAGATTACTAGGGAATTGGGTTTTATTTACTTCACGTGTTCCAGGTAGGGGGAAATTGTGAAAGAGTGGATAAACAGCTAGCGCCTACTAGATCAGGATCTATCTTTAACTTGGCATTCAATTGAATAAAATTTTTAGAGTGCAGGAGTAGAGTTTTCTGATTTTATTTATTATGGTGTCCTCGTTCAACTTTATTATAGAAAAATACAAAAAAAAAAAAAAAAAAAACCTGCCACGAGTTTCAGCTTTTTTAGATTAGAACTTAATTTGGCAATTGACCCAAAAACTCCCCCCAGGAAAAATCTACCAATACTATTTTCAACTAAAATTGGTAAAGAAAGGTATTAGAAAGTATTGAAATCATAAGAAATGCTTTTTTGTTTTGAGAGAAAGTAAGATTTTATATCGTTCAACTTGCAGAGTTCAACATTTTGCAAATTAAGGCAACAAAATGTTGCAGCCCTTTAACTCTCATCAGTGGCTAAAGTCTTGAAAAATAACAAGTAACGAATAAAGTCTTGATCCTTAATATGTAATGAACACATGCAAGAATGGGAAATGTTTTCCAACTGCCGATTCTTTTGCCACGTTACCAAAGACTGTTTTTTCATACTTTCACTCACTGAAGTTAGTTTGCTTCCTACTCTTTCCTTAGTAAAAATATTCTACAATCCCCATATCCTTTGGCTTCCAACTGAGAGCTGACAAATATTGCAAAGAAGCAATTAAAGCCTATCCATTAAAATTTATGACACTTACACTGTCTGTATACATATGATCTCCAAGGTTATACAAAGGTGGTCAATCAAACCCTCTGTTTGTTCTTTATTTTTTCTCTTCACTCTTAAAATGACATTGATAAGGAATAGAAATGACCAGAGCCAGCATGATCTTGGAACAAGTTACCTGAATTTCCTATTTGATCATATTCCGTTGAAGAACCATTCAAATGTATGTGTTAATGGTGGTGTTGAGGAGTCGGTGGCCAGGATGGGGAAGGAGGGGGTGGATGGAGCGGAGAGAAGTACAAAAAGAGACCACAGTGTTCTCCCCTAAACTGCTGGTGTTTTCAGATTAAGATGGGGGATTAAGGAATTTTACTCAGCAATTTGAGATGCTTTGTTAGGGACTGAGGAGATTTGAGCTGCTTTGTTCTCAAACCACATGTTAGTGAAAAAGCAAACAGGCACTTAATCCTGACAGACAGCAGAACTTGACATCAATTTGCCCCTTGGGAGGTGACCAGGAGTTCTCCACCACGGGCTAAAATGACCAGTCCTTGTTTTCCGGGAGCCTCATGCCAACATTCCATACTAACCTGTGTTTCTCAGCAGTGTGGCCATAACTTGGACAGCTGGGTTGACCAACAGTTTCTAGATATTAGCGACTCTGCACTCTTTCTAAAAGCAAAACAAAAAACCTTTTAAATGCACATAAACTACCAGGTGCCAAATGTTTAAATAGATTTCAAACAGTCCTAATATTTTGGTCACACAGTCTTGAGATGAAATATAGAAAGGCAGAGAATTTTTTCCTTTTGAAAATAATGAATGGTTTCCTCTAACAATAAAATCACAGGGCAACATATCAATTTTGGAGCCCATACATGGTTGTGAAATAAACATCAATTTTTATGTAGATCTTTGAGGGAGGTTCTACTGGATAGCCAGTTATACTTTAAGGTCATGTCCTTCAAAGTCACTGAAGTAGGACAAAAGCAAACAAAATGAATAAGCAAGAAATTGATGGCTTCTTGAATTGGATTTCATACATTAGAAAACTTAAGTGTATACAGTTATATAGTCTGGCACATAGTCTGAAATTGTGGTATAAAAGCTAACTTTTCCCTCTTGAGTTTGTGTCACCCTTAATCCATTGACCTAAAGTGCACTTTTAGTGGCCTATTGATTTACTAAATGTTGGCATGCATAGGAAAGCCATTTTTAAAATCAGAATTGAAGCAACAAATTTATAAAGCATACTTTAAAACAAATCCTATTACATTATAAAGAGTTTCTGGTTGAATATTTAGTTTGAATCAATAGCTACTGTACTCTGGTGAGATGTAAAAATCTGCTACATCTTAATAATTAAAAAACAAGTTTTGTCACCAGCGCAAGGTTGCTACATTTTTGCACTAAACACACAACTTTGAGCTAAGCCAAGCCTCTGCTTCTGCCCACCTCTCAGCCCCCTCTCTGCCTTAAGGAAAACTACCTCTTTCCACCAACACTGTAGGTGATTTTCTCCATTCTGCTATGAACTCAACCTTTTCTTCTTAAATAACCATAGAGTTGTTCAAATAATCTTCCTTTCAGGATTGGCGTAACCCTCTTTCTGTTAGATAGCACCAAACTCATTTTCCAATGACCATGAGTATATGACAGAATATCTTGTATAAGAAAATTAATATCACTTCAGATTTCCAAAGAGAAATGGTTGTCTTCAAAGCTTTAATTTGCGGGAAAAAAATACCTTTTCATTGGCCAAAGGAATAAGCATATAAAAGTATTTGTATGCTTACCTGCCAATTCTGAAGACCAGAGACCATTTCTAATATTTTATATATCCTTTATGATTTATTATAAAAAACAGTGGGACAGAAATCCAAAATTTAAAATATTATAAAGGGACACTTTCGTTAATTTTATTTAAAACAGTATGTGCTAGCCTTTAGATAACTTTTGAGTTGTGTTGTTGCTCTCTCCTTTTATGAAGGTTTACCAGGCATATTATAAGGATCAAATACAGGGTGAACTAAAATCAGAAACACAGTATTCATTTATTTAACTCTGGTACAATAGAGCAAATTCAGGGTGACTCAAGGGACACAATGTCTTGTAAAACATATGTACTTAATATAAGGGTCATAAAACTTATTAAATTAAAAGCTAGGTTAAAAATAGGAAGAAAATTTATGCTGCTGTCTAAAATAGCAATAATTTCCCTTTGGCCTTTCCCTTTCCAAGTAATATGGGTTCTGGTCAGGAGAAAAAAAAAAAGTCAACTTCTAAAATTTTCATTTTGTAGGACCAAATGCAAATCTCTTTTAATGGCGCTGTGCATTTTAATAGGCAAGTGATACGGCTGAAAAGAGAGTAGCAAGGAGATAATCTGTTAAACCTTGAGAGGTGTGCTTGTGTCTAGATTTCAAGGCTATCGGTGGCATTATTCCTGAACCCAAACAGCAAACCCCATTAGTGTTAGCTGGTGTCCAGGAAGAACAGCTTAAAGGACATGAAGACATTAGAAAAAATATTTTTTAAATAGTTGATTTGGCTGTGGGGCAGCAGCGCAGGGGTTGGGGACCTGGAGCACAGACAATCCATTGCCATTCAGTCAGGGCACTGCAAAGCTTCCCTGAACAAAACCTTCTACCCTTGTCCAAGCAAACTGGGGTGTAACAAAATCTGTGTAAGATGGGAAAGACAACATCGACCTCCTTTTTGTGCCTCACTCTGCTGCCTGTGGGCCCCATTGGTGTAGGAAAGGACACGTTACCCTCACAAAGGATCTCAGGGTTTGGGAGTGAGCGTGGCCTCAATTTTTTAAACACTTGTATTTCTTTTTAATTCATGCAGCTAAAATATATTGAGTTTTCTTGAATGTTTAATCTTAACATGATAGCCATTTTCTTAGTTGGTATTCTTAGGTATAACGCCTTAGGAATTTGAAACCAAAATAAGTATCAATTTCCTTGTACTGTATTCACACAGGGTTTGTTTGGAATTTTATCTTCACACAAAAGTCTTACGGCTGTTGAGAGGGGGCTGTCCTGATCATTTATCTGTTTGCTTTCAGACCCATCCTCTTCCTTTCTTTGCTTTTCTGAATTCCAGGGGGCTTAATTCTGCAAAGTACATTGCCAGCTGGCTTCCTCAAAGGTTCTGCAAAGGGAGATACTGGTTACGGAAGAAGAGACAGGCTGGAGCATCCAGTCTCCCACCCTCCAACCTGCTTTGGAGGTGGTTCTGCCCATGGCTGCATCTCCTCTGAGGTCCCAGACCTGCGCTCTTCCAATCGTCTTTCTGTGAAGGGTGGCAGTGGCTTCCTGCATGGCTGCAATTCTTGGTCATCTCGCCAGCCCCGCTGGGACTTTCAGTTCTTCCAACACTTTTGTGACTAGTTCCCTGGTTTAAATCCCTCTGTTGAATCACGTGATGGTGATTCTATTTTTCCTGACTAGACCCTGACTAAAGCAGGGGCCAACTGCTTTGTTTCAACGGTATTAGTTCGAAAGATAAGAGATTCTGTTTGAAGTGTTTTGGGGTCTTTATTTGCCTGTTGGCCATGGGTAGGCTGCTGCTTCATAGTAGTCACTGTGGTAATTGGTTCTTTTTTCAGCAGAAGTGGAGCACACGTGTTTGAAAGCGAAATGACCAAGTAAGAACCATCCAGAGTCTTTATAGGATGGTCATTTTAGGAATATAAGGGAAGTCATATTGAAGAGGCCATGTGGATACGTTGTTGATCTTGGCTAACTCCCCTGAGCTGGATAGCACTGACAATGGAGGCCTCCCTATGGTCCTTGGAAAAAATCAACTAAAACCTATAATCCATCTTTCTTTCATCTTTGCAATCTTCCCTTTTTTTAAATTCTATAACAAACTAGGCTGCTAGTGTAAAAATAGCCTCATTTGAACTAAGATGGGCAATACCTACATACACACTCAGAGGTCCTACCAACTTACTCCAGTCAACAGAGGAACCCTGAACATCATAAACCAGCTTTTCCCTCCCTCCTTTCCCTCCTTCTCTACTTGGTTGTATTCCCTAACAAAATTAAAAATTTGTTCCCATGATAAAACTTCATAGGCTGCTGTCTGGATTGGGTTTGCCTGAAAAAGCTCTAAATGCTGTGGGAAGGAGGGAACTCTGGGTGGGGTAGGGGAGAACCCAAACCTCAAACCAAACAGCTTTGCCATTCAAAATACCATCTTGAAGGTTGACATTTGCATGGACCTTGGGAATATAGCATGTGGAGACTTTCATCCTGCTTCTCCAGTGACAGCTGGGCCTGGTCCAAACAACATTGCCAGTAACATTGTCATCGAGTAGGATGACTGGAACTGGAGGGGAACATCTTTTTAGCTTTTATTCTCAGAGCCTTTGGGCATCCAATCACCATTCAATGAGCTTCCTCTGGCTTGAGCTCTTTTTTCAGCGGCCTCTTAGTAGGACTTGGGAAACCCTGAAAATGGAATGCTCATTTTTTTTTTTTTTGGAAGACTTTCTTTTGAACCCACCAATTTTATGAAAATTAAGCACATCGTTCATTGCATAATTATAGATGAAATATTAGAGAAGTGGACTAATTATACACAATGCACTCAAGCCCAATTAAACCAGCATCTGTGGTGAATGTAAGGATATTCTCTTTCACTAATAAGAAATACTTTCTGAACAACAGAGAATAAAATCGTTAAATTGGATATGCTGTAGAGATTATAAATATCCTATTAGCATATGAAATGAGGATTAACCTTATTTAATCACTGCATGCCAGATCATCAAAAGTCGTGTTGCACCCCTGTAATGTTGCTATATCTATTCTGCAAAATAACAATAAAAAAACACTATTAATAAACATAGCTCACTAGATGCTGTTCTTGTCTACTAAATTAAACTGTTGGAGAAATTCAAGTATTCCCTTAATTGCTTGACAAAATAGCAAAATTACTTTTACCTATTCACTATGATATTATGGCTGATTCAGATTTATTTATCATCTAGTGGCTGGAAAGGTGTGTCTTCCTGGCTAGGCAAATTAGCCTACCTCAAAATAAATAAAATATACAATCTATTCCAGCTAGCACCACAAGTGACCTTTTGAAAATGTAAATTAAGTGATTGCAAATACCGGAGAGTATTCAAAATGAAAACGTATGGGCTGAAGACATAGCGCCACCATTGCTTCAGGTATTAATTGGCAGACTATGCATCCAGGGATATTTATCTTTTAATCTGGGTCATGGAAAGTTCCACTGGAAGATACTCATGACCATAGTTTTTATGATTTAATAATCAGACCTGGGTGGTGCAACCTCTGTAGTTCAACAACAATGAAGGGGAATGGGGGTTATACAAATTCAGGTTACAGCTAATTAAAAATATCGATTGCATGCAGTAACAAAAAACCAATGACAGCAAAGTTGAAGGCAGCGATTTCGTATATGTTCATAGATTGTGGTCTGTCACAGCTAAGGGACAGAGATCAGTCAACAAGGACGGGTGATTCAGGGGAAGGTCTTTGTCAGAATGGAGTGAAAGAGCTGAAATCAATCTTTCTTCCTTTTTCTTTCCTCCCTGTTTCTTTCCCTTTCTTTTCTCTCTCTTTCCCCACTCCCTTCCTTCTGAAGAGTTCTTGTTTGTATTCATGCCTTCCAAGACTTGAAGGCCATTTTTCTTTCATTCTTGTGAAAATCATAATTACACGGCCTGGAATATGGAGATATTTATAAATATTGAGAATAATTCTGGTTATTACAACTTCATGTTTCTAATTTGGTACTTTTTAAAAAACGTAATCAACATATATGCCCCTTTTTTAGTGGAACCCTTCCTCTTAGTTTGCTTAGTCATTCTTATTTGAGAAAGCAAGTTCAGTCCAAAGTGTAAAAACTCAGAATTGGGAAGAAATTGAGAACGAACTGGAGGTCACTCGTCTGTGGGGGGGTGGGGGGGGTGCACACTGTCATGGGCCTGCGGTCAGGGACCGAATCTGGGAATACACATTGAGGGCAGAAAAGTCTGCTTGGGAAGTTGAAATTTAATAAACGCATCAAACATGAAACAAAATGTGATTCGATCACATTAGAAGTATTAAATATGTGTTTCGCAATGCCAACTCAAAGAAAGCAAGCAGCATGCATGTGCAAGCCAAAGTCTTTTTTCACCCTCAGAACCAAAGCTGCTGAGTCAAGGAGCTTTTCTTTCTCTTCAAGTGCCACGTACCATTTAAATTTTTCTCCAGGTTCTTGGCTTTTAAAGCCACTTGCGCTGTATTTATGTGTATTTAGAAAATTTTCTATGTCTCCTTTATTCTATGGAGGGGGCAATATGATGTGAATATACTGTTAATAATAACTACTATTTTTGCTCGTTTTGGAACAAACCAACAATTAAGAGTTTCAGCTTTTTATTTTTGTTCTCTTCAAACTCAATGAAAAGGTACTTTTGCCTTTCAGGAGCCATTTTTACAATTCATTTGAGGGGCTGGTGAGTTAAAGAAAATCCTATGCTTTCGAATTGCGGATGAGGCCATAGATTCGCCCTGACAATATTACTTTAAAGAGACCTTTTTTTGTTTTGTTTTTCTTCCAGGTCTCACTTGCATAGCAATTTAGCCTTGCCTCAGAACTGTTACATTATGGGCAAATGGTTTGGTTGTGACATGGGATCATTTTGGCTTCAGAAAAGTGGTAAACAGTGTCTAAAAGTGAAAAAAAAAAAAAAATTAAAAAAATAAAAAAGATCTTTATTGAGAAGATCAAAGGGACATAAAGGCAAAAACTGACTTTCACTGAAACAGAACTGGGGACCAGGCCCTCCAGTGTCCTTTTTGTAATTCATTGCTTGTTTCCAGGCTCCATGATAGAATTCTTCCATAACAGAGAGAGGACTTTGTTAAATTGTAAATGAGTATTACTTCAAGCACTCTGTGGAAATGTATTCTCCCCCTATAGCCCATACATTATTTCTGCTTAGTTATAGTGGCTCACATTTCCCGTAACTATCAGAGAGAACTTAATTCAACTCACACCACATCACTTTACAATTGTGCAGCTCTCTTTAATCAACCTTTGTATCAGCCACAAATGTGCAGTATGACCTAATTTGAAAATGTCTCAAAGTGCTGACTCAAACTGTTAGTGAATAAAGGCTAGTCATTACCATTATGACACTAATGTGATGCAAAATAAAATTGAGTTGCATCAGCTGAACATTAGTTTGCAAAAATATTAGTGATTGAATCCATTTTCTGTTCACATTTTATTTATACTTATATATGTATAGATATATATATACATATGCATATATTTATTTTTTGTTTGTTTGAAACAGCCTTGCAATAACATTTTTAAGTGCAGAGGAAGGAAGCCACATTTTAACACTGGGAAAAACATTAGATTAAAGGCAGATCATATGTATATTATGATCTCCCATCTATAAGATGAAAACATACTGTTGGAGTCTTATTGGAGTATTTATATACATATAAATGATACAATATGAAAATTATCACTTTTTCCTGTACTTTGATGCCAGATTCCAAGATTTTAAACATTCCTAGTACTCCTTTGTATTTGCTCAAAAATTGAGTATACTTTGTATTACTCAAAAATTCTCTGACTTTGTATTTAGGAATTACAAAGATTTGAGATTTATTTCTTTTATGGGCCCTCTTTCCTTTTTCCTTACTTGACAAAAATTTTTTTTGAGATAGAAATACTCTTTAAAAAAATTGGTCATTAATTACTTATGAACAAAAGAAAGTAAGATATAAGATTAGAAATTATTTAGCCTCACTGTTACTGATAATACTTTATGGAATGCAACATAAATTATCTTTTTTTTATGCAGTTCAGATGGATTTGGGGAAAAACTCATGTGCTTATTTAATACCTATATATCCTAGATCTGGTATTGGTTTCAACTCTGAGATGATAATTAGTCACTGAAAATAAATCGGCAGGAACCTTTCTTAAATTAGAGAAATTGTCCCAATGGTAAATCAGAAATTCCACCCTATATCCCCTTTAGGGTTTCCTGAATTCTGAAAATTCTGAACATAAAAGTGATGCATTAGTGATCAGATACCCCTGATTTTATTTGTTTAATGGTTCTAACAAACCAAGTCCACAAATACAAAGGAGATATGTTGTTCTTTGAAATTTTCAAGAACAAGAAGTTTTGGCTATTAAGAAATGATTTAAACTGCTTCAGATTGAGAGAATACATGTCTTCATAATATAGTACTGTGAGCAATCAGTAGAGAATACAGCAACATTAAAATGCTGGCAAGCTTAGTTCATTCACTTTTTAGAAAAACGAGTAAAACCTTTAGCAAAATGTGTAGAAATTTGCTATTATGTGATGACTTCAGTATTTTAGTCCGTTTTACATTATGTAATATGTGGCTTGGACTATTTTTATGACCTGTGTTTTGTTTCCACATTACAACAATCCAGATTTAAAAAAAAAATAAGTTTGAATAATTTGAAAGCAGACTTGGCAAAACCAGCCTTCAGAAGCACGGGTGCTCGTGCGCGCACACAAGCACACTTTCAATTTACCTTAAAAGAGGGTCACCCTTTGTAGCTAAAACACAATTGTTCTTATTTTTAGGTTACAACGGAAAAAGGTATATGGGTGTGATTGCTGCAAATGGATTGCCAGCCTCTTAACAGTTCATCATTCTTAAATGATAGAAGCATAGCAGCACCCTTCTGAGAAAAATCTTTTCTGTGGATTTTACTTTGTCTGTGCCAGGACAAATTGCGTGCTAAGTTGGAATAATTCTGAGATGTGAGACACCTCCAAGACTGTCCTTGGAATACCTAGGAGCCGACATTCCTCTTTGGAAGATGAGGGGAGAATGCCCCCTGCCCTCTTAACTGATGATTTACTGTGCTTCCCCCTGGGGCCACAACCGATGATCTGTAAGCTTGTTGAATTTTGAGGCAAATACTAAATATAATCAATATACAAAAATAAAAAAAAGAGAAAAAAAATGCAATGAAAATTTATGACCTTAACATTCCTTCAGGGTCAAGCAATTTATCAAATTCTCTCACTTTCTGGTTTCAATTACACAGCCATTGTGGAAGGAACTTATTTTAGCAGGTTCATTTGCCTCAGTGGGGAATACAGGACTTTGGCCTAATGCTTCACCTTTAGTGCAGGCCATTTGAGCCTTAGAACAAATACCAATCATCACTCTTTGGGAAAAAGGAATCTGCATCGGCGTGGCCTATTGGAATGGCGTTTCTGTCAAGGTAAACGGTTGTCGGCAATGACTGTGGTAGAGTGGCGATAAATCCCATTTTATTGCTGAAAAATTCCAGCTTCTCTCCATGCCTGACAGCTCCCCACATTCTCATACCCATTTGGGCAATTTCTGCACTACGTCCATCTGGTTCTCATTACCTCTCAACCTGCCTGCGTCTGATCCAGAGAAAGAGCAGATCAGAAACTGGGCGGGGGTGGGGGGCAGGGGGCGGAGAAACCAAGGTGATGAACAAAACAGAAAGCAGGGGGTGGCCCAGGGGGTCGGAGTAGAGGTGAGGAAACGACGGGGAGAGCGGGGATTCCAGCTAAGACTCTGAGTGGTCCCTAGATATATTTAAGAATGATAACCACAGAGCCAAAGCCGGGAACCAGAGGAACCTGTATCTTTAGACTTTAGACTCAGGCTTTAAAAAGACACCTGTTTTAAGGTGGAGGAGAGAGAGAATGTGGTAGGTATGGGTAGGTGGGGAGAGGTTAAGGGGAAGCACCTCTATTAAAGGCACTGCCAGCCAGATTATCACAGAGTAGAGGGTCTATTCTAGAAGAGCTTGCAGCCCTGTTTACGCAGTTGGCAGTCTTCTAAATATGAGGACCAAACTCTGCTGGAGATTTAATTTTGTATCAAAAACATACTTTTCCTGAAGAAGAAGAAAACTCTACGGTCTTCAACGTCCTTGTCTCCGTTCATTTTTTCAAGAAGAATAATATTTAAAAACTAACTAACTAACTAACTAACTCAGGGCATTTAGGACGGGTTCATTCACGAAGTGACAGGACTAACACCGAGTCACTTGGGTTATTCGTAACCCTACATCTGATGGTTTTTGGAATTACAGTGCATTTATGCCTTCAAAAAGCCGGCCTCATTCTCTGAAGCTGAAATCCTTTTGATCATAATTACTTCTGACCCAAAATTACCCATAGTCACCATATGATGCCTCTCGGGGACAAAAATGAAATGCATACAGTAACTATCTGATAACAAATATAAACAATAAGCCAACTTCAATGGTAACTTAAATTAGACTAGGATGAAACTGCGTAACTATATATATGTCGAATATAAGGTTTACCACCTACTATTTTTATTATAATATTTTGGTGGGATGGGTGGGGCCATTATAGCTAATAGTAAAATAAAGTTGGTTAAAGTGTATTGAAGCATAAATGTCGAATATCTGAGGACTTTGAATAAGAGTTAGAATCAGATGAATGGTTTCACAGATGGCAGTTATTTTGCCACCTGTTTTGAAGTCAAATTTCTTATGCACATATCTCAAAACCAGGTATGATTGTGTTTTCTTAAATAATGTTGGAGAGCTGTGGCATTGTTATGATTTGCAGACAGAGTCTCCTGCATTAGATATGTTTGGACAGGCATCTTAGTGCCTTCTGGATCCCAGGGGTACACAGTGAATTTCCGGTCCTCAAAATTCACGTTTTCAACAGTTAGACCCCCAAATGCTGCCATGAATAGTTTTTTTATTGGTTGGATTCCAATATCAAAATTATGTTAAATTTTAGTTGCTGAGCTGGGCCCTTTAGACAAGAAATACTGGCTTCCAATATTTGAGATTTAATTTCTAAACTTTCCAGTCATGAATGTTGAAGGAAATTTTATGAAACGTACCTGAAATTATAAATGAACCCCACATGGACATTTAATGAAGAAAGAAGTTGTTTATAAAAACTTTAAATTAAAACAACTAGATAATTTGGACTAAAATAAATTAGAAATTTTCAAAAACGGAAGTTTGTTATTTGGCAATTTAAAAATGAGTACTTTCAGTCAACAAATACAGTTCTAAAACAGACATTTTTAGGTGGACATATTGAAAGGCATAAACCTTTAGCTAGGGTCACATATCTATTTAAATGGCCTTAATATATGACATCTCTAATTTGGAAAGTAATTTTAGATTTTTAGCCAAGAAGGATCTTGCTTGAACTTTACTTTCCTAGGCTGTACGTGTATCAGAGAAACGTGATCATTTAAATTCTAAAGGATGTTTGTTTCTTTTAATAGCATAGCAGAGAATTAATGGTGTGGGGGAGGTGGAGTGACAGCTTAACTTGATGCTTGATAGCTGTTTACTTATAAATGTGTGCCACAGATTTGTGTCTGTAAAAGAAGGGGAAATAAAGAAAACGATGGCTTTTAGGGAACTTAAGACACCTGGAAGAAAGTGCTTAGAGGGCTATTGAAATATTTACAAAACAAATCATTTACATTTAACTTTTGTATATGTAAAACCCCAAGTGCCTACAAAAAGGCAGAACCAACTTTGGCTATAAGAAATATTTCAGCATCAAAATGGTTAATAGTATTATAGCTTCAAAAGAGCCTATTGGCTCACCCTCAAGGATGCCCTGCAGTTGTTGTTAAAGTCATCAGATGAAGCTAGCCTTCTCAGCTAGCCTTTAGATTTGTCTGCTAACAGTAAAAATACTATAATAAATCGGTAACATATGTTGCCAGGCAAGGAAAAGTGATATAAATAAAGAGACTAGGAGACCCAAACCAAATACAATGTGAAAAGAATTTAACTTTCAATCTATTGGCTGGCTAATTACCATTTGAAAAGTAATTTGAAAGTGTTACTGTTATTTGCTTATATTCTTCCTCATTTTTCTTTTTTTCTCTTCAGATTGCATTCTTACCCAAATACTCTTCGTGATTGCCTGCTTTGCGGCTTTGGGGTAAGTCCCAGTTTTCCACAACCTTAAGAAAAAAAAATGCATAACATAAAAGATGCCAGAAAGACTTATGTGTCCTGATGTTTGGGGTCTGTGAAATATACATTGGTTTGTTGTGTGTGTGGGGGATAATGAAATAAAGAGAAGGGGTTTGTTTCTGCCAGGATCAAAAGTGTGCGAAAGTGTGCATATGCAAACGAGGCTCCCCTCAGGAAAGCCACCTCTGGAATGGAAATGACAAAGCTTGGAACACACACAATCAATTATTTTCACTAGCATTTAAAATATAGAAAACAAAATCTGCTTTGGGAATTGACTGAATATTTTATTTAGCTTTTTTATTGAGACATCCTTTGAAAAATGGCATAATATAAATAGTTTTACAAAGCAACAATATAATCAATCTCTAAACTAGAATATAAATCAAGGATTTCATTAACTGCTGGTAGCCAGTTTAAATTGTAGTCTTGTCCATAATGTCTATCTATCTATGTATGTCCAAGTTATATTAAAAACCTTTAAATGGCTTTGTAATATCAGCTACATCTAGCTATTATAATAATTAATGGTACTGTTTTATAAATCAATACATGTATTCTTGATAAATTCATATCCAGTTAATGGTGTAATTTAAATAAAAAATTAATGTAATAAAAGACATACAGAAACGGGCAGGAAATCTTTAAAGGTTAAGAGCCAAATTTGTCTAAATTCATTTTTAACCTGTTTTGGAAAAGTTAATATTTAAAATCAGCTGAGATTTACCTTGTTTCCATAAAACTAATCTTGCCATTTCTGGTGGTATCTACTATTGAATTTGTAAGATGTTTTCTTTTTTAACTGTTAAGTTTTAATGACATGCTTACAATACTGCCGAATATTTTACTGCAATTATAATATTTTGTTATTGTTGAATATCCTTTAGTAAAATAGAACAAAACAAAAAACCCTCAAACCAGTTATTTATTTTTAATACACAAATGAAATGTAAATG